>JADWPL010000021.1:7097-294124 GCA_016109495.1 Phialophora tarda
TCTGTACTTCGCCCGAGTCTGTACTTCGCCCGAGTCTGTACTTCGCCCGAGTCTGTACTTCGCCCGAGTCTGTACTTGGTTTCGCTCCACGACACTACGCTCCACGACACTGCGCTCCACGACTCTACGCTCCACGACACTGCGTTCCACGACACTGCGCTCCACGACACTGCGCTCCACGACTCTGCTGGCATTCAGACCTCGCCTATGAAAGCGTTACGCTATCACACCTACCTCTACTTCCTTCAACGACTAGGGCTCCAGGCAGGACTGATGCAAATACTCGGAGGGTATGTCCTCCGACGGGGAGCTAGCGAGGCTGTCGAAGGTACGTGGGCAAAGACATTGAGATCCCCAATTTGACGAAAGTATTAGGTGGAACCCCCAGCCTGGATAGTCGACAGGCAGCCCCTATAGATAATTCGTGATGGGCTGACAAGGAAGCGCCAGCCAAGAGATTCTAGGCAACCATAGACCTTAAAGCCAATCAGTGACACCAGTTGCAGTGTCGCTGTTATCCCAGTCTCGCCAGCATTGCTGCTACGTTTCACTTCTTCTAGGAGTCACCAAATCTATCACTATCTATTCGTAGTGCACTACAGGCTCGTAGCAGACCGTTATAAACTCCTGGCGCTGACACTCGAACCAGCTATCCTACTTCCACCTTTTTATGGGGAGACAAGAGGAACTCAGCGCCACGTGATGATAACAACAAGGTTCTCAACCGTCCAACCAGCTAATTGGTTAGAGAGCTTATCTCGCAGCGTGACGGCCCAGCCAGGCACAAAAGACACTTACCCTTCTCGCTACCGGCTTACCTCCTCCGCCCATTCACAACGGTTATAGCCGATAGGACGGAGGACAAGGAGAACAAACATCCGGCTTCGGGAGCCAGAATCCCGAAGAGAGCCAATAATATCACAACCCTAAGCGCCAAGCTTTCCCTGATTGCAGTCTCACTTAGCGCCGTTAGCTCTTCGTCACAGTTGCGAGGCTGTGTGGACAGATCATATCAATAAGAATCCTCGAGAACTGCGTCTGTTCCCTCGCTTTCATTTTGAGTGTCATTGAGCAATCCTTATCATGGCGGAACCCATCAGTCTTGCTTCCGGTGTCCTGGCGCTAACCACTTTTGCGATTCAGTCAACCAAGACCTTATTCGATGTTGTCGAGAGCTTTCGGAACAAGGCCAGAACCGTTCGAGAGCTGAAGGAAGAGCTCGAGGCGTTGGAACAAGTCTTGATCTCTCTTCAAGATATTCAGAATGACCCCGAGATCGATTTGTCGACCTTGAAGTTGCCCCTGCTTCGTTGTGGCCAGGCTTGTGATGGGTTTGCCAGACTCATTGAGAGATGTACCGCCCGGTCCGACAAACACACAAGCTTTCGGAGCTGGGTGATGTTGACTTACCGAGGGAGAGACATCAGTGGCTTCAGAAACCTTATCGGCGTGTACAAATCAACTATTGCTATTGCCCTCGCCGATGCAAATATGTAAGGTTCTCTCTACCCCCCTGGAGCACTCTGTTGGTGACTAATCGTGTAGACGTCATGTGAATATCACAGTCCAGTTACTCCGCCGGTATAAGGAGATGATTACCGATACTACCACAGATCTCCAGGATATGCTCCAACAGTCCAGCGAAGGATTGTCGCACGATTCTCAGGAAGGAGACTCCATGATAACCACCAACACCGTTGGCGCCGATCCATTGGCAATAGAAGAAGAGCAAGCGAGCATTGAGCATTGCCTCGAAGTCTGCGCGCAGGTGGCACACCACATCGAACAAGTGCAAGCAGAGATCCTAGCCCCAGTGGATCCCTATGCTGTGGACAAAGCGCGCTCAAGTTCGGCTCGATCAATAACGAGTGAGAAGCTGGAGGACTGCAAAACCGGAATTGGGATTACGGCGTCCGAACTCCGAGTACAACTACAAGATGTGAATCATCGACTCTCGAGATTACTACGTGATTCCAACGGGGAGCAAGGCACCGGCGGCGACATTCCTCGAAACCCGTCGCCCGGGACCGTCGAAGAACTCAAAAGTATCAGGCAATGTCTTTCCATCTGCGAAAAAGCCACGGATGAAGTTACGAAAGAACGAACCAACGTTTTCGAGGATATACAGATGTTGGATGATGCACATCAGGTCATAGTGGCGACTCTGGGAGATCTCATATCGGCAAAACGCATTTCAACCGGCGCGAGATCGTCCCAGTGGCTGGGCCAGATGTCCGACATTTCACTTCAACAGCTCTCCAAAGACAAGGTGAACAAAAGGATTGCCACCGAAGTGGCTGTTGAAACGAGCGGCAGCTCTTCTACCATCCCTGATGACAGGCCCCCCACACCGGGCGGACCACGGGTCATCTTGCATCCCCGTTTTGAGAGTCGACATGGGCCTGGCAAGAAACTGTGATGAATTGACTCTGGGCTGAGGAGCCAGACTCCTCCTTCATGATGGAAAATTCTGCGTACATAGGGGAATAACGGCTCAATAACCGTTGGTCGTGGAGTGGATTGGAAGATGTTGTCATAGGGAGAGTTGTTCTGAGCGCGTTTGTCGCACATCGTTCTTGCCTGGGACGATTATTTGGCTGGGCCCCAGGCCCCAGGCTCGCTTTAATGGCTAGGAGCGGCGATTCAAGCTGCTGTTTAGAACGCGTCAAGATCTAGCACATCTTCCAGGTTGAACTTCGATCTTTGTTGAAGTATACGTCACGTGTTAGGATTATCTTATATCCGTTCCGAGGGTTCCAATCAAATACTGAACAAGGACGACACGAGGGGTGGACCACATTTAGTCCCGTGGCCCAGTTTCCGGCCCTGCCCGCTCCATACCAGCGGCTTACACGCCCTGCTTTGTAGAATGCGATGGCGCTAAACACTCTGACCAGGGTGCTGACCTGGAGGCGAGGATGACTCGTCCAAGCACTGGCTGAACATTCCATGACACCTTGGCAAATGCACGAATGTCGAGATTATTTGGAGAGTTCGAAATAATCTCGACATTACCCATTTCGCCAAGCAAGACCGGGCTCGACCAGCTGATCGGGAGCATGTTTGTCCGGTCGGAGCGTTGGTCGAGGGTGTTGTAAGCAGGGCCTCCGACCACGAATTTGCAGATACAATGGAAGTTGTCCATAGACACGGATTGGAAGACGACACGACCTTCGACCGCCAATCCGGACATCGCCGCACACATGGCTGGAGCTCGAGGAATCGGACATCCCTCCTGACGACACGTCTCCCGTCAAACTCGGTTGAAGAATATCAGAGTAGTCACAATGGAGATCTGGTAACGAGTAAGCCCTACCCAAGACAGTGAGTTGAGCGGCTCCGTGTGCTGTGAATCACTTTATGAGCCCACAGAAACCCCGGCTATCGATGTCATCGGTTCGGACATTACAGGAGCAGATGAATGCATGGAGATAGACGATGCGTCCAATATTGACGATCGGCCTGGTTCCATGGTTAGTGCCGAGATATCAGTCCAGCCAGACAAACAAGCCGAAAATATTTTCGATGATGGCGATGACGAAGAGGACCGTTTCGGAGAATGGTCAGGACGCGATGGGCGACATGAACGACAACCTGGGCAATCAGGGCCACACAGAGCAAAGATACCAGGTCGCCCAGGCTGCCTTGGAGGCAAGCCTGAATCAGTTTCATGGCATCGTCGCGGGTCTCGACGATCCCAATGTATGAAGGCTGGATGTTGTGGTTAGACCGCATGCTCAGAGACCACGCAAATTCTGGGAGTGACGAACGCACCAAAGAAATCGAACACGGTCATTGAACCGTGGCCATGGAAAACCAATCAGACTCGCGCGATGCGCGAGACAAAGGCAAAGCCGAACAAAACGTAGAGTGGAAGCGCTTTGTAGGAAACCAGAATTGATGGATTTTGGGGGAGTGGTCACGGAACGGAACTCGGTTTGAGAGCCGTGAGTTGCCAGTAGGTAGGCTGTGGCGGTGCCCAAAGATGTTGTATGAACTGTGATTCGGCGACGATGTCATCCAGAGATGCCGTAGCAAAACAGAGGCCCCGATTGATAGGAATCCTTGAGAGTAATGCAAACCCGACCTCCAGGCTCTGTATCTCTTTTTGCTGAATCTTGGTCAGTTCCTCTGGAGAGAATCTGATGTGGGGAAGTGTAATGGATGCGCTCAAATCGATCAGGTGAACTTTCGGCTTTGGATCTTTAGCTTGAACGATAATGTTGGATGCCGCGAGGTCTCCGTGGGCGATTCCATATTGATGCAAGGCCTTGAGCTTCGCGCGAGCTTGGTCTGCAATATCCGAGCTCATTGAGGCCTGCGAGATTGGCTGGCCATCAATCCACTCAAACAGGATGCCTCGGACTTTCTGGTTTGAGGCCGAAGCAGGTCTATCCCATACCATTGGGTGTATATGAAACTTCTCAGCCACGTGTATCTCTACGACAGCGGGAATATTGGTCCAACCGTAGCAGGCGGGAGTAATGTGGCCGTTAAGACCTTGTTGGATGAGGGAGCCATTCGCACGGCATTCGATGAAAAAGGGATCGTGGACATATTTTCGTTCCGTTCCCTTCAGTCGGGACACGTTCAATTCGGGATGGTCGAAGACAACTGCTTCACACGATCAATGTAGTGAAACCATGTTACGCTCTGTCGATGTTGACACTAAATTTCGGATATCGGAAATGTCCCTACGGTCCGTCTCTCGCTGGGCGAGTCCTTTGTATCATCGCGTTCCGGCAAGACCTCCTCTGCGACGGTATAAATTTCGTCTCACACCCTCAAAAGGTCAAGCAATCAGGAGCCGGGACAAGCAAGAAATTGATGACATAGAGTCGCAGATGCATTTACTCTCTGTTAACTAATGCTCTCATTTCTTGACAATTCCTACAGACGTTAGAGGACATGATTCACGACATTACCGGCATCCCCAAGGCTGCTCTAAAGGGACAGCCTTTAGATGGATTTGGCCGTGACGAGCACATATCTTGGGCAGAGCGGCGCCACACCAAGGAAGAAGAGGATCAGGCTTATTCCTTACTGGGTATTTTTGACGTTTCCATGCCGCTCATCTATGGGGAAGGGAAAGAGAAGGCACTGAAGCGACTTTAAGACGAGATTGATAAAACCTACAAGGTACGTGCTCTCCTTCTCAGAAGTAGACTTTCTTGAAGAGTTGCGCCTCGCTTAATCTACTGTACAATATGTCTGTGTGTGAGACTTATTTACCCTGACCTCTCTTAGAGGAGCGCGGGGGTTCGATTAAATGCGCCGGTCTCAAGATCGAATGAATAATGACTTCAACATCTTGACAGTTCTGAGGAGAGACCCTAGAAGCATATCGCGAGTGAGGGCGTAGTGGGAAATTAGAATCTTTGAGATGGATGTCCTCGAAAACCCATCCCGTGACTGTTGCACGTCGGCCCTAATTCCTTGCTGTTAACGTTTCGAAGCCCGGTATTCGTTCCTCCACTCCCTCTCCCACGGCCACTGACTTTCCTCTCGTTCTGGCTCGGCCGAGTTAGAATCTCCTCTTCCGCGGGTTATATGCGCTGATTCCCTGCCCCTTGAGAGTCGAGTCGATCCAGCCCATGGTGTCGAGTGCGGATGTGATTGCAGGTTTCGAGCAGGAATGGTCGAGGACGCGGGGTTCGATCGCCGTAGAGGAGCGCCCATTACCGCCACCGAGTCGCACGGACCGTTACGTCTGCCTCCTCGCTCCCCTTCTAATGCGTGCGTCCAGTCTCTGTTCGATGGATCAGCAGTGTGAAAGCCGTGCGAGCGATCTCCCCTGCTTTCCCTCTTGACTCAGCCCCCAGCCTAGTCGCTGCCCGCGTGGCCTCCAACCCGCTTCCACATTTTGACTTCCTGTCAGGCTGAATTCGAGCTTGGCGGCGATTCAGTCGCTAATGGTATTGACCTTTGCCTAAGTCCGTTCTTCAAAAGTTCGCGCGTCTTCGCCACCCCACTGTCTCAGTTGTCTGCACACCGATCCGCGAGGCACTTCTGCCACTGGCCGCTAGGCTTCTCGCCCTGCTTGTAGTAACGTGCGTAGTCTCGACCGCACCGCAGTGTTCCATAGGCAATCCCGTCAAGTGACAGATGAGGTCGGCTCCAAGAAGGAAAGTGTCCTCATCACGGCGCGAGGAATCTTTCTAGCTGAGGCCTATGTCCTCACGACACAACCTGGAGGCAGCCAGGTGCGTACGCCGGGAGTGTCACCACTTTGGCTGCACGGATCGCGATTGTGCCCTGTCTGCCGCCTGAGGCGAGAAGCCCAACCATAGGCTAGAGGATCGTTGTGATCACACTTGAGCGCTCAGAGAGGCCTGTATTCGCTTCGAAAATTGGAAGGCCGGTAGGATTCGTCGACGGTGGTCGCTCGATGGAAAGGACTCGCAGACACGGTGGATGTCATTGCTCTAAGTGGTTGAGCGGTTGAGCGGTCGAGTGGGACCCGAGAGGGGGATGGGCGGTAGCGTCGGGAACCTTGGACGGGATGATGGAAAATGGCGAAAGCAGCAAGAGGCATTCTCTGTCAATGTATCTCCTGTCACCTTTATAGCAAGCGGGAGTCATTGCGACTAGGACTCGTGGGTGAGAGGCACAGCGCTGGCCGACTGTGACGGTCGTCTGGTCTTAGAACCTCAAGAGGGCAAAGTCCACCCAGCTAAATGCCCAGCCTCAGAACGTGGAATCGGCGACGCCGCTTTTGAACAGTCCTCCCATTCGATTGGACAAGCTGGCAGCGATCGCGGCCGTGACGACTGTGAACGTGAAGGGCTAATCACCGACCCCATGTCCTTCTCCACCGAGGTGAGTCCTAGTCAAGCGAAGAGCACCTGGCGCCAAGGCGCGAGGCGTCGTGGCCCTCACGGTGGGTGAGACACGGGTGACTGCTCACCCTGGCTTCACCCAGGTCACCCTGGACTCGCGTGCGGCCGGGGTGAGCACAGGGCGGCATCACCCTAGTCTGGAAGCGGGGTGAGCTGGGCGTGAATTTACCTCGTCTTGGCGGAGCTGCGTCATCATGGTTTGGCATGGGTCCAACACCTTCCCATGCAACAGGAAGGATGCCTCGTACACTCTGCCGATTTGCACAATAGCCTCCTCGCACCTTGGCCCTTGGTCTGTCAGCGGAATTCACTCTTCTGCCTGCCCTTACTTGACTGTCTTGCTCCTTGCCATGTTCTCGCTGCGCCATGGGTGCGTCCGAGTCAAAGCTAATCTTCAAGCAAGGCATTTTCAGGCTCTCCGAAGAGCGGAACATTGCTCCCAATGACCCATACTGGACAAATGTAAGCCTCGTTGTTTTCGGTGGATTCTCTTGCTGACCTGGCAATAGTTCTGGGAGTTACCCGAGTCGGTCGAAGATGTCTTCAGCCTCTTCTCGCATACCGATATCCGCAGGACTCGGGATGCCGCCCTCGAGAACCTCGAAACCCTTATTCTGGCGGTAACATCGCGGTTGATCATGTTGAAGAATCACCCCTCGTTTCCAGACCCCGATCTCGCCCCCGAACGAGATGCTCTCAATTGCATCCGAGTCCTCACCAGACTCCTGCCCTACGTCTACGAGGCTGAACAACTGACAGAGTGGGAGGAGAGGTTCTTTTGGGGCATGCGCCGCCGCCGAACAAGGAGAACACAAGTCTCTGGGGAGGTGCTGTTCGACGACAACCAAGGCAATGATGCCACGCCTACGGAGACTCCGCAACAAGAGTTCGAAGATGCGAAGCCGCTTGCGGAAGAGCTGATTGACACTTTGGTCGATCTCTTATTCTACACTAGTTTCACCATACCCGAGCTCCCCAATGCGAAGAGCAAGGTTACTTATGCAATCTGGCAGAGCGGAGTAGGCTGCAAGTCCTCGATTCCGACAAGCAAGGAACTTGAGAGCAATCGCTGCGAAGTTCTCAGGCTTCTCCTTACCCTGTCGAGCAAGGCCATGTATATGCCTTCGAACATCCTCCCCGTTCAGGGTGTCAGGCCCATCACATATCTCGCAACATGCCCAGACAAACAAATCGTCCTCTCCGTGCTGTGTTCCCTGATCAACACCACCATCAAGGCGAATGTCGGCTCATGGCGCCTGCCCTACGACCACATGGTGCGCAAGGACTCGCAACAAACTCTGGTGGTATACAGCTTGCAGCTGCTTCTTACCCTGTTACTGTACCCAGTGCCCGAAGACGCAAGTGGATCGGTACCAAAGAACTTCTATCGCCATTTTTTCGGCCGCTTGCACAGACCGGAAGATTTCCAGTTCCTTGCCGACGGTATGATGAGGGTTCTGAGCCAACCAATGCAGGCTACGACTTCATATCTACCGGGAAGTCAGAAATCAGTCAAATGGGCTCCGGAAATGATCATGCTCTTCTGGGAAGTGCTTCAGTGCAACAAGCGGTTCCGTTCATTCATCATAGAATCTAACCGCGCTCACGACTTTGTGATACTGATGCTCTTTTACGCCATCGAGTACAAGACCGACGCAGCGCGGCAAGGAATCGTGAGGATGTGCGTGTTCGTGCTTCAGACTATGAGCGTTGAGTCGAGTTTCGGCAAAAACCTCAACAAGAAGTTCGAAGCACAAGAAACACTGCCTGCGTCAATCCGTGTCCCCAACTTTACGGGCACCTATGCCGACTTCCTCATCATATCCATACACACCCTGATAACGGGAAGCAAGGGCAAACTGGACGCCATCTACCCCGCTCTACTCGCCATTATTAACAATATGGCGGCCTATGTGCAGCATCTGTCGCTAGCAGCAAGCACGAGACTTGTGCAGCTCCTGACATCGATGTCTACGCCAAGTTTCCTCCTGGCCAACGAGACGAATCACGTACTTTTACAGGCCTTGCTCGAATCAATCAATAGTATGGTGGAGCATCAGTACGAGGTAAATGCTAATCTGATCTATGCCATCTGGCGATCAAGAAAACGGATTGAGGCCCTGCGGGAATTCACGTTAGAGGGTGGGCAGGCAGAAATTGAAAGAGCTGCTCAGCGACACAAAGAAGCGGCCCTCACTGACAGCACGAACAACCTTTCCAGAAGTTCTACCATGGACATGGTCTCACCACCGGCGACTCCACACCCTGAGAGCGCAGTCGATGGAACATTTGCAGTTGGAGACTCCGATGACTCTGACAATGAAGAGCCGCCGACACCTTCGCAGTCTACCCAGTCTATTCGCACGTCCAGGACGCCGTCAGTAGCCTCTTCGTCAGTTCCCGAAGACAATATGCCGATCCAATTGACAGGCATGTCGGAAAAGGCCAGAGGCAAAATGCCCGCCAATGCCCCCACCTTCTCTCGCCAGAACAGCACAACTAGCCTCTCAGCGACATCAACGTACACTCCCGGTCGCGGCTCCGTTGGACTAACTCCTGAATGGCTTGAGAGCTGGCTACCAGACCTTCCACTTCACACACTCCTCACTGTGGTCAAAGTCTTGTCTTCCCACCCCCTAGCATCGCCTCGGAACAACTCCAGTGACACGACAAATCCACCATCCCTCGCGTCTTCCCGCCGCTCATCTCTTGCCGCAGATGAAACTCTATCCTCTCCCGCCACCGCGACCTCCATCAACGACATGATCGCCACAAACACAAGCACCTTGTCCGGTTTCCGCTCCCACATTCCCTCCACATCGACCCACCCCTCCATCGCCGCCATTCTGGCCTCTCCTTCCCCCATCCGCGTGCACCTCTTCGAATGGTCCCCCCTCTCTCTAGGCTGGTATATGTCCGTCCTTTGGTCCCTTATTTTCACCGCGGAAATGACTATTGCGCCTACCTCTTCCACTGCCGCTACTTTAACAGGCCAAGGGACCATGGCCGGCCCTGTTGGTGTGTGGAACGGTACCAACGTGAAGCTGTTCCAGGTTGCAACGGAAGGCAAGAGGGAGGGACCAAGTTTAAGCGCACCAAAGGGGGCCGTGGACGCGGTAGGAACGAGGCTTGTGCAGGGGGTGCAAGGGTTGAATCTGGGCGGCTTCGTCGGGAGGGTCGGGGCCGGGGTGAGGAATGCCAGTCAGGGGAATATCCGCGATAGCGGTCCACACGGCAGGACGAGGGAAGTCTAACGGTTGTGCGTAACGGGCCTTTTCCTGACCATGCATTCTCCAAAACCAAGGCCAGGTAAATGGATGACTGCGAGTCGGGTTCTGGGTAGGGGGAAGAAGGACCATTCCTGTAGCGTTCTGTAGATCTGCGAGGTTAGCATGCGGCGCAGGTCTGGATATAAAAATGATGCCTAAATGCGTTTAGACACGCGCATTACTCTTTCCACAGTGGGAGCTACTCTTGGAGTCTTGGTAGTTTTCCAATCCGTAGGGAGGAGCCGCCTGGAGATGGGGTGCCAGGGAGCAGAGATACTATGTACAGCACACCGCACAGTTTAAACCCACGCGCAGAGTTGTTTTGGGAGGACGGTGACTAATGGTGAGCTCTCCTAGATCAGGGCCATCGATCCCAGCGTACATAGTCTGATATTGCGCGCATTCCCCGAGCATGGAAATCTAGTATGAGCCAGTTTCGTCCCAACAAGAGCTTGTAAGTTTACAGGACTTGCTTCACGACTCTTGTGTGTAAAATGAGCCTAGCGAGATTACTGTAGCGTGTCAGATCGCTTGGGTCTCTCCTACGAGCGTCCCCGGTGCGCGCGGATCGACTTTGACGCATTCGCATTTGAGCCTTTTTTTTCCCCTCGGGATCAATCGATCTGAGATCCATACAAGCCGGATGGATAGACCTCGAGTATGTCCATTCTTGCAGAGGCCGAACTCGATCGAACCAGGAGCGGCTGCCGGTGGAGTTCAAGCATTTGAGCATTGGGTCATGGGTGTTGCGACTCATTCGTGTCATTAGTTTCCTAAGTGGGGAAGGTTTTGGTGAATCGTTGCTCCTGTAGATCCCGCTTTTTCAAGATGCTCCATCCTCTTTCCGAGTACGTGCGAGCAGGAGAGCGAGAAGGCAAAGTCATCAGACTGAGCAGGAGTCAGGCCTACGGAAAATACTCGTACAGGGTCCTCGCGGCACCGTTTGATGGAGGGACTGCCCGATCACGGCGGGAGATAGAGATGGCCATTCATTCTCGATATTTCTCTAACTCACTCCCACAACGACCGGCCTCCACTGCGCGGTAACCTCAACCTCTGGGCCCAGCCTTTCCACCCCTGTGCGCGGTGTCTGTCATTCGATCCCAGCGCCCTCGACGCACTCGCGCTGGGACTCGGACTGCTAAGCGTGTACTCCCACTTGAGGTGGCCGTCGACATAGAGGCTATATTTCAAGACACTTCGCGGTCCTGTGGCCCCGCCGCCGCCGGCGCGTCCGAGGTTCCGAATTTCCACCACCCCGACTTTACTGTTCCCGTCGGGGATGTACGTGATCGGGACGTCCTCGTCGTCGATCTGCCGGAAGGTGCGGAAGGGGAGGTAGAACATCGACAAGGGGCCGCATGAGAATTCGTGCGGTCCCGCCGCGGGGGTTTGATCGCGCTGGATGGGCATAGGGACGGGCGTATCGGTGGCGTCGGCGGAAGAAGAAGAAGGAGAGAACGAGGGTGCAGAGACTGCATCATCCGCAGCACGGTCTAGCGAGATCACCGGCGGGGGATACCTTATTGCTGCGAACTCGTGTCTGTCCCCGGAGAGGATGATCACGCGGATGCCAAGTTCGCGCTCCGCGTCGTGCATGGCTTGGAGAATTTGCGCCCGTTCGCCGAGGAAGCCGCCCCACGTGTCTTGGGTGCCGAAGCGCCAGTTCTTAGTGAAGGGTACAGAGCTGGCGATGATTTTCCAGTGTATATGCTGTGGTTCCGGGGTCGAGAGATAGGTTAGCAGGGAGGAGAGCTGTTGAGCGCCGAGCATGCTGTGGGGATTGGTTTTGGACGAATCCGACAGGGATCCAGAGGCTGGGTTATCAGACAACGACAGCGGCGAGTATGAGGTTGATTTTGGTTCGGGGTCGGTGCGGTACCGGCGGGTGTCGAGCATGAAGAACGAGGCTGGACCATGCGAGAATTGAAAGTACGTCGTATTGCTGTCTAGGCCCACGGGAGCTCCTGGCGGGACGGGTGGATTGGCCGAGACGTGATAGTGGATGAAGGGGTCCGAGGCCGCAGGGAAGGGGTCCGTCTCGTTGCCGGCGGACCAGTCATTTGCAATCTCGTGGTCGTCGAGAGTGTGAATCCAAGGCAAAGTGTCGAGGCCCGGCAGTGACCACGAGGGTGAGGCATACACGCGGCGGTACTCTGCCCGATAATGCGTCAACGAGGAGGACAGACGGATAGGCACGTCCACGTAGATGAAGTCGCCCAGGAAGAGCATGAACGCGGCTGGAGAGGGTAAGGATCGGACAACCTTTGACAGGTAGCTGAAGCCGTGGATTGCCAGCGAGTGCGCATTGACACGGTACGGGAAATTGGCCTTGATGCACGACGAGGTGAGGAAGGTCAAGCTATTCGCCGCGTCCGAGTACGGTGCTGGTGCTGTCGTGAACGTCCCGGACTTGTCGTTGGAAAGCGAATAGATGTATTTTCTTGAAGGCTGGAGACCGTCAAACGTGAGCGCATAAGTGTAATCGGTGTCCGAGCCCATCCAGTATATCGTGTCAGTTGTCTTCCATTGTGTCTTGTCGGCCGGCGACAGGTAGACGTATATGGGGAATTGAGCTGGGTCCGGCTCCCTGATCAACACCTTTGCAGACGTGGTGTCGACGTAGCCAACTCGCGTGAAGCTCAAGTCTTTCTCCGCGTGAAGGAGAGGTCCCCGGAAGACCAGATCCAAGGTGAACAATGCTAGCAGGACATTCGCTGCAATTGTCATGTAGCTCCTTGATGGGTGACGCCAGTTTGGTATCCCAAACAGGAGGGTCTTGAACAGAGTCTTTTCGTCCTCGTATAAAACAGGCTCTTCATGGTCGTGTGCGACCCGCTCTTCCTGCTCGTCAGGCTTCTCATTCTCGTTGTCGTTCTCATCCTCGTCCGGATGCGGGAACAGCTTAGGGAATGCTTCGTGCAGAGTCGGTCTGCTTGAGCCGAATGCTCCGGACTGACCGAAGATGGTGGCCAGATAGACGGCCAGCGCTGTCAGTACGGTCGGAGGCCAGGGCCAGCCGGGGATCTAACACAAGAGTCAATAATTTGGGCTGTCGGCTCGAAGTGGTCGTTGGAGTGCGCACCCATCTCAGGAAGACGAAGGCAGCAAGCCGTACTATAGTTGAGCTCGTCCCAGCGACAATTTCTGGTCTGGACGGCATCGTGATGGCTGAAGAAGCTGCTCTCACTGCCTAGGCAGCGACGAGCCATGAATTTCACATCGCTGTCCAAAAGTTGGTCAGGTATGAAGCAGGCTTGTGGCATACGAGTCCACGTTGGTTTGGTGTGTCAATGACGCAGTGGGCAGGGATTGGAAAACATTCACGTCCGATAGGTCGACAGCGACGCCTCGAATCATGAGCCCAGTAACTAAACAAACAATGACAGCTATGCATGGGCTTGGAGAAGGGAATCATATCATATCATTAAAGTGTCACCATGACTCCCGAACACATTATCATCATATGAGTATTGAAGAAGCCACGTACGGCCCCCGAATTGCTTTTAGTCCCAACGGCCACAGAAACTCGACATCTCCAAGCACTAGCACGCACCAATATCTTCTTGTCCAAGGATGTTCGTCAGTTGCCGTTCATACTGTAGAAAGTGACGTCGCTGCTGGGACCATCGAAGCTCCCACCGATTGCCCAATTCTGATAACCGCCATCGCCCACGAGGTTAAACGTGCCATGATCGAAGACCCAGACCTCGTACCCCTTTGTGAAGCCTAGACCAATGTCCATCTCGACATGTGCATGAGTCGCATCCCAGAGATCGTAGCCGCAGTCTTGATTATGGAAGACGAGGACATTCATCGTGGGATATTGATCTCGGAGGTTTGACACGGTGCCTTGCGTAAATTGTCCTTCGGCTTCGTCGATGTCGCCGTCAATGAGGTCGATCAAGGCCTCGATGCCTTCAATCACGGCCTTGGCGGCGTTGATGATAACAGCCACATCAACAAGCACCTGGATTTGGCGTCTGTCGACCGAGGCTTCGCGGTCGGGCCTGGCAGGATGATGGACGTTCCCAGCAGGCGCTCCCATAGAGGTGCTGCAGAAGGCGGTAATCGAGGCGAAGAGGTAAAGGAAGGATGGAAGATGCATCGTGGATAGATGGCCGTGAGGTGGATGCTGTGGTAGTGGTAAACTCGAACGTTCAAGGGTTTCCTGGCTCGTCAACGGACAAGTGATGGTGTGGTCTTTCCATCCTCGACCTTGGACGGCCTCCTTTATAGAACTCACCGGGCATATTCAGCGTGTCCTTGCAAGACTGCCCATCAGGCTGAGAATTGGTACACTCACCGTGGGGGCCTTCCTAAGCTCGAGCACTCCATCAATGAGCTTCACCCAACATGCAAGCTACTGTCCCTCGCCACCCGTAAAACTGTTCTGAATGGCGGTGTGTCAGACACAACAGATGCCCGACAGGTTCGCGTGACTTATTCATCAGCGGCAGTTGGGTCACAAAGTCGATAGGACGCAGTCAGGCGCATTTCGTTATGCGAAGGAAAGTGTCAACTCTGGGTGCTTAGATGCTCTCCTATTTTGGGGGCCAACGGACGCATCCGCGAGCCCGAAAGAGAAGCAAGCGGTGCAGAAGGTTCATGCGAGAGCGGGTAGTCCCTCTCAATATGATGCCCTCGAAGTGGTGAAGCAAGCAAGTCGATGTTTGAGGCTGAGCGGCAATGGCCGTCGGAGGGGAGGAGAAGTTTGCGTAGTCGACGCTAACAATCGACCGTAGGATTTACGGTTGGCTACTGAATTGCGCGCGAACGCTCCACCCTATTTACTTTCCCCCAATTCCTCTCGAAATACCGAGTATCGATCAGTTGAGAAGCAGCTCGGTTAGCAGTTGGTGGCAGGTTAGTGGCATCCTAGTACCAAACCGACTCGATCGTCTTGTGTGCAGGCACGACAGGCCAGGGAAAACAGCAAGTCAGGCCTCCCACGCCGCTCGAGGCTGCTCGATTCCCCAATACACCGACCGACGGCACGATTGTGTGTTGATACTGCCACTGAGGTCTCCTGACTTCGTTTTCTTCTCTATGGATCGCGCACACTCACCTGCCAGCTTGGGGCCGAGATTGCAGCGTTTTGTCTACGACCGGTGCCTATGCCGCCCGCGAAGTCTGTGTCGCCCCGTTGCTCTATGGCTAGCCGAATGTCACCCAGCGAAGGGTTAGGTCCTAGTGCGGGGCGGTTCACGAGCAGTAAGGCAGCCATATAGCAAGAGGCAGGCTAATGTTTCTTCTCGCGGAACTGGATGGTGTTTAGACTTCCAGACTCTTCCCATTAGCGCTTTTGGTGCGGCTGGCCCCTCACATCATGCCAACGCCATTCGGTCGCTACCAGATTGCATATGCAAGAACGGCACAGCGCCTTGTTGGAGAGAATGCGCCTTGTGAAAATGAGGCTCAGCTCGGCTTCTAGGGACGATGTCGCGACCAATTTCTGTGCAAAGTGAGTCTTCTGACCATATTTGGTTTCCGCCTTCCTTCGATGCTTCGGGGTGTCGTAGACCCGGAGTAAGGCACAACAATGTCCAGGGTTACCAGTGAAGCTCCTTTGCCGCACGATGATGGGCCAGTGCACGAAGATGACACGGCTCCTGTGGCCCAACATGTGGTTGAGCCTGGTAGCCAGTCAAGCACTGTAGCAGAGGGCAGTGACGACCGAGACCCTGCTCCGGCCACCACTCAGGACGATCGGCCGGGCCATCAACAACAATCGGACTCCCATGTTGAAACTCAGGACGGTTCCCAAGTCGTTGACAATGCTCCTCCAGATACAGAGGCTCAACCACCGCAGCCTCCAGCGGGCCCTTTGTTAGTACCACGCAAGCCAGTCGCCGGAGCCGTTGTGGTCGTCAATGGGTCCGAAACCGCTGATCAACAACGAGCCAACGCGACGGCACAAAGTGCCCAGGATCATGGAGGATTCTGGCGCAATTGGTGGGCAGAGATGGCCTTTCTCATCCTCATGTTCGGCGCCTTTGCTGCGATCGTCGCGGTCATCGCTCCGTACCAACATCGTCGACTGCCTTCATGGCCCTACAGCATCACTATCAACGCGCTTATCGCCGTTTTTACCGTCATCCTGCGCGGCTCTATCCTTTTCATAGCGACAAAAACGCTCAGTCAACAAAAGTGGATTTGGTTCGGTAGTCCCAACGCGCGCCCGTTGATTGACCTGTCTAGATTTGACAATGCGTCGAGAGGGCCATGGGGTTCGTTCCTGCTTGTACTCATGTTGCACGGCAGGAGCCTTCTGGCCACGTTGGGAGCTTTGATCACCGTCCTCACCATCGCCATCGACCCTTTTGCGCAACAAGTCGTCCACTATTATTCTTGCAATCTAGCATCTACAGGCGCGAATGCCACCATGCCACGCACTGGCTTATTTCAGGAAGCAGGAAGTGTTGCAATTCGAGTCAACGCGAATACGGTGACTCCAGGCCTAGCGTCGGCAATCAATGCAGGAGTCTTCTCTGCAGAAGCGGCGATGCGAATTACCTCTGATTGTCCAAGTGGCAACTGTCAATTTCCCGAACCTTACCACACACTCGGCTATTGTTCGAACTGTAGCGACATCTCGGACCAGGTGAAGATCACAACTTTCGACGTGCCGTATACATACCTCAACCAGACAAGCATCATACAAGCGTTGAACTCTTCCCTTCCTTCTGGCTACAACACACAATACGTCACCTATACCAACGCAACGTACCTGTTAACAGGCGTTTTAGATCCAAGCGTCATTGACCCCCTCACTAACGCGCCCTCGCCTTTTGATATCACCCATGAGAAGGACTTCCAGATTCTTTACGGCGCATACACGGACGATGGCGTGAACAGTGGCATAAAACACCCCACATGTTCCGAAGATGAGATGCACGATGCTCAAACAGCCTGGGAATGCCGCGGCTACGGTGCAGCTCAATGCTCTCTAGTACCGTGCGTCCGTACATACACAGCAGCAGTCTCCAACGGCACCGTCTACGAAACCCTCATGTCGACTTCCAGGGACTGGGGATACAGTTATCGCGTTTCCAAGGCCTCTGTCTACGTAGGTTGCTCTCTTCTCTGAATCTGTTCCACCTTTGTGAATTCATCTCTCTTTTCACGTCGTGGCCCCACGTCTGAGTGCAACACTGGAGGACGCCTCTCTGACGAATATACAGGTCCCCTGCCTCAGCACCCAACAGAAGAGAGCCCTTCAAGAAGAAGGCTATCCTATCACCGATTCCATGGTCTGGCTCCCTTACGACCATAATATCGATCCATCAACCGGGATGTGGGAACTGAACGCGACCTATGCCACCAACCAGTCCGCTACCGACATCGTTCCGCCGAAGTGCTTGTATGAGTTTTTCTTTCTTGCTACGACCAGCATCAACGAGTACCTGCAAAGCCAAATATTCAACGGCACCGTTACGGCCTATGGGTCTGATGGAATGGGCGCTTTCACTAGCACGAATCCAGTGGTCGCAGCGATCTACAACGGAGGGAACATTTCTTTCCCGCATGTCGAGTCTATGTTTGAGAATATTTCCCTAGCGATGACTAGCTATATCCGCCAAAATAGCAACGGCACTTACCTTGGCAGGTACTTCGAAGTTAGCAACACGAGCATCTCGTTCGAGCCCAATTTCCTGGCTCAGGGCACAATTTTACAACAAGACACATGCGTCGAGGTACGGTGGCCGTGGTTGATCCTTCCGGGGACTGTGGCCGTACTTACCGCCCTTTTCCTCTGCGCCACCATCATCGAGACGACGCTTGCTCGCCCTGGCAACGCTGCACCGAAAGATGTCTCGGCTGCAGAAGGTGGAACCCGTGGCGGGATGCTTCCGAGGCGACAAGCAGCAGTCTGGAAAGAATCTCTTCTTCCGCTCCTCTACCACGGTTTGGACGAGAAATTAGTGGAGGAGCACAACGTCTCTAGCTTGACACCCATCGATGAACTCGAGAAATGGGCAAGGACACTTAACGTTAGAATGGACAGCGGAGATAGGGGCTGGAAGTTTGTCAAAGTCGATTGAGAGACAAGTAACGGGCCTGACGATAGCTAGGTTGGTGCGTATGATCGACGATACAGGTCTGACAAACAAATACATTAGAAGCGTCCCGTCTTGAACTATGCTCTACAGACCTTCAGCGACATCTCGAACAGTTCCGGCAGGACTTCGTGCAGCCGATCCAGGGGAGCTGGTATGTACACCACGCTTCTGTGCCCTCGATGATCCTCCGCCGTGCAGTGTTACAGTGGCCCTCCCTCTCACAAGCATACATCCATAAATGCACGCATACCATGACGACGAAAAACAACACGTGTACGTCTGCAACTATAGTCGACATTCTCTCTCCCCTACCCAGTCCAGAAGGGGAAGGGAGTCGACGCATGTACATATGCATTTATTTACTCTAATGCCCCGTTTCCTACTCACTTTAAATGTGAGATACAGTATCTTCCATTCTATACCGCTGCTGCTGATGGCGCTACTGCCGCTGCTACCGCTGTATTGATCATGCCCTCGTCTAGACTGGTCTGATCAAGTTTGGATTAACGGACTTGGATATGGGCATGGGCATGGACATGCAGGATCGAACGAGCTGCAAGGACTCGACTTCACTCCATGCCGCTCCAATAACTTCCTGCCTCGCGTGGTCGGCGGTACGGTCACCGATTGACCCCAATCCCCGCGAGGCCCCTTCCCAACTGCACCACCATCGCCGCATCCCTCACCTTCTTCATGCCCATGCACAAGGCCATGCAATAGGCCCACATCCAAGCCCGGTCGCCCCCCTCCTGCGGCAGGGCGTCCCAATACTCCCAGCCCATGACGCCGCCAAACCGAGGATACCTCTCGACCAGCAGGCTCAACACCGCGGCACTCAGCTCCAGCGGCACGAACCCGCTGGCGCCGTGCTTGGGGTTCGTCAACATGCCCGCGACGACGCGCTCGGCATCCCACCCGTTGCGCATGATCTCGTCGTAGGCCGCCGTGTCGTGCAGGCCGCCCCACCCGTTGTAGAACTGCGCGTTGTACCAGGCGATCTCGGGCCCGCGCATGGCCTCCAGCATGCGGTAGTCGAAGCCGGACAGGTGGCGCCGGCCGGCCATCAGCGCGGTGGCCACGGGCGCCAGGGTGATCAGGAAGTTCGGGCCAAAGTCCGCGCGCAGCCGGTCGATCAAGTGCACCACGCCGGGCAGGGACATTTCCTCCTCAACGTCGAGGTCCAGGCCGTCGAGGGCGTGCCGGCGGACCAGGTCCCGCAGCGGGAGGTAGTAGGCCTCGAAGCGCGCGAGGGGCATGTCCGTGCGCGACTCGGAGTAGTCCAGACGGGCAAAGGAGCCGCGCGCGGCCCCGCCGAGCATGCCCAGCACCTTGATCCCGGAGTCCTGCAGCACGAGCACCTCGTCCCACAGCTGCGTGTACTTGGGGTGCGTGGACGGGTCGTCGTTCAGCGTCACGTGCTGCGGATCCCAGTTGACGTGCACGGCCGCGAGGATGACGTGCGTGATGCCCGACGGGTTGGTCAGCAGCGGCAGGAGCGAGCAGTATTCGTTGCCGTCGTGGTGGTATGTCTGCTGGTAGCATACGATTCGCGGTTTGAACGGCGCAAACGCCGGCGCTGTTGGGAGTGGTACAGGCGGCATGGCACCGGTAGCGGCAGGGGGCTGCTGGCCAGGCCAGCTACAGTACCTAACTCTCCACAGTATAAGGTAGCGGCCTTTTCAACCCTCCTACTTTAACTTTACGCTTCCGCTGGAACTGGTCGTTTCACTTTCATTGCGTTGAGGCCGGCGGGCTGCTTCACGCGAGAAGGAAAACAGAGCCAAGTCTGGAGAGGTGTTGACGGTCAATGCCAAGACTTATTCATGGGGCTCCCACTCGCACGGATCATTGGTCCAGCGGGCACTGTATCAACTACACATATATATACGCATCACATAAATGGTAGGTGAGAGGGAGAGGGAGGGATAGAGAGAGAGAGAGAGGGAGATGGAGAGAGAGGGAGGGAGAGGGAGAGAGAGAACGGGAGAGGGAGAGGAACCTCTTAAGTCGATTGCAGGGATACTGTATTGCATGTTGCCATGGTGGTGCTATTCCAACTTTGTTTGTCTACCGGCGCCGAATCCAGACCCATCGAGAGACAGCCAGCCCGCCAGCCCGCCAGTCCGCCATCTTCCTCTCTCCCTCTTTTTTTGTGCTTTAACCGATTTTTCTAGGTTTCTCTAGGTTCATCGTACATTCAGCGGCAAAAGCGGCCCTCTCAGACCAACGCCCAGATTGCCGTCCAGATGACTTGGCTGAGCCAGTTCAGACCCGCGCATCGGATTCGGGTGTCCCACGCCCACGCCAACGCCCTGCCTCGTCCTCAAGGTCGAGGAGTTCAGACTCGGCGCCGGCGCCAACTTCAACGCGCGCAGACCACTGCTGCCTGCGTCTCCCCCGACGGATGCTGGCCCGCCCCCTTTCATGCCCTGGGCCTGCATGAGCATTTCGTTCTGCTGCTGCATTTGCGCGAGGAGTCGTTCGTTGATCATCTGGGAGGCCGTCTGGGCAAGGGCAGGCGGCAACGGGCCTGGTTGTGCCGTGCCCTGCGTGAGGTGCATGGGCGAACTTCGCGCCAACGGACTGCCGCGCAGGGATTCCGGTTCTGAAGCCATGGTTTTATTCTGCGGCGACGACGCCGAGGATGTCTTGCGCCGGATGAGATGGGATGGCACGGTCGGTAGTCCGGGGACTGCTGGGCCGGGGACGCCAGAGTGTCCTTCTCCTTCTTCTTCCGTCGTGAGCATGCCCATGGGAGCACCCGATGTAGTGGGGAGGCGGTGCATTAGACCGTTCATGCTGCTGCCCTCTAGTCTGCTCCGAGATTGGGACCGGGATCCAGACCGGCTCCGGCTCCTGCTCGCGAGGCGTAATGGCAGGGGCGCGTCAGTGGCAGAAGTAGGAGTCGCGCTTCGAGACTGGGGTGTCGGTAGTGGTCTGCCGATGAAGGACGCGTGGCTTTGCGCGCTGGGTGCCGGGTGCTGTGGAAGACCCGTCGCGCTGGAGATGGAGCCGTTGGTTGGCCTGCGCACGAGACGCTGCATGTTTTCTCCCGACGAGTTGCCTCGTCTCCTGAACATGGAAGGATCGGGGCCTGTTGAAGCCTGCGGGTCGCGGCTCGAGTGGGATGGCTGGGGATTCATGCGTTGATGCTGATGGAATGCTGCTGCGGCTGCTTCACGGGGTGTTTCGGTCGCTTCCATCACCGGCGGCACGGAAGGCAGTTTCTTGTTGCCGGTCGTGCCGTACGCGGCCATGATGTGAGCGAAGCTCAGGTCCGAGGGGAGCTGGCTCAATCGCTTGATCGACTGCTTGTTGAAGTTCATGAAGCCAGAGATGGACTGAAGGGCATGCCGCGATTGATGGGCTTCGAACGAGGACGGGGCTTTGGCACTCGATGCGGCCCTTGCAGTATGCGAGTCGGCCAGCCGAATCGGACGGCCTTGGTCTGCACTGGCGCCGCTGGAAGTCGAGTATTCTGACCTGGACTGGCTGACATCCACTGCTTGCTGGGCCTGGGAGACGACTTGGGCGAACAAAATGTCTTGATCGGCGTATCGTGTCGAACGGAAGGGTTTGCTGGTTTCACTTGCGCCTGTGAACGCTGTGCCTTGGGCCAGAATGAAGAAAGATCCGTCCCGGATTTTCCGCCGCAACAGGTTCCACCGAGTCCGGGCCGGGTTCTTCTCGAGTTCCGGGCGGTAGATGGACTCTCTGGACAGGCGGGAGAAGAAAGTGTCAAGCCGCTCGGCCACTCGTTCCAGCACGGAGAGCAAGTACGTGCTGAGACTGACTAGTCTTTGCTTGTCGGTGGCCGAGCTCATCGAGTCGATGACCTCGAAGGCGTCCATCCCGAGACAGACGTCCTCGCGGACTTCTTCCAGGAATTGCACGTCCAGCTCGGTCACCGCGCGGGCATATCTCAGGATGCCGTTTTCTTGGAACTGAGCCTGTTGGTTGTTGCACACGAACGAGCCGATCTGTGCGATCTCGTTGGCGGCTGCTGCAGACGCTGGCGAGGCTTGAGCTCTTGTAATGGCGCCGATGACATCCGGCACCCGGGTACCTGGTGTGCCGGAATTGACCAAGGCGAACGTCAGCTTCAGATGCAGCTCTTGGAGCTTTGCGCCAAACAGGGTCGAGAATCCATTCTGCATCAGCCGAGACTGGAACTGATAGAATTTGCGCACGCCGCCCATGTTGAACAGGTCGCCCTGGAACCAAGTCCGGGCATCGCGCTGGATGTAGTCGACCTCGAAATGCAACGTGGTAAGGGCTTCGACGCAATTTCGCAGGTATTGGTACCAGAGGTCGTAGATGCTGCTGAGTTCGGTCGACCGGAAGTGCGGCTTAGTGGCCAGATGGCCAATGAAGTACTTGGACAGCAAGCTCGTGACTTCCGGGTTAGTGGTGTGGGCCACGTCGTCAAATGTCTTCGAGGCATCCAGGCCGGCACTAGCCTGCGCAATCAGCGTACCGCCAGGATGAATGGGCAGGAAGTCCGTGATGTCGTACACGCCGCCGTGGACGCCGATGTACATGCGTGACCCCTTGCGATGGCCGGTGTTCAACGCCAGCTTCGACAAGGGGATCCGGGGCGTCGCGTAGCTGATGGGCCGCGGGGACATGAAGATGTCCAGCATGAACCGCCGTTCTGCGAAAGCTCTCGCCAGTAAACCGTCGGCCGACTCCTTCGTGGATGTCCAGTTCTGGTAGATGGCTTGCCGAATGCCGGACATGATCGTCTCGTACATTGCCAACGAGCCGCAGACGTACAGATGACCGCCGAGCCCACCCTGGCTCTTCGAGATCACCAAGTCACACACCGTCCGCCCTTGCTCGACAATAGCGGCATCGAGATATCGAGGGGCCATCTGCTTTTCAACCAGCTCGCGGGACGTGGGGTCAAAGACCAGACCGTTCTTGTCTCTGGAGAAGGCGGTGTGTAGTTCGATCTGCCCGCTCCGGACATAGTCCCTAAGCTCGTGTTCGTATGACAGCCGCTCCCTCGACTGCACTCCGAGGAACAGGATGTTCCTTCCCACACTGGTCTGTGCTCTCGCTTGCCAGAAGCCTCTGAAGGGCGCGATACCCGAGCCGCCTGCGAACATAGCGACCGGACCGGTGATGGTGGCGGGAAGTTGGAAATTGAGCGGCCTCGAAATTCCAATGAGGTACTCTTCGTCGTCGATCATCTCTTCGGTCTGTGCTGGATCTGGGTTGAGGCAGCCGCTACTCACTCCAAATCGTTGATTGGGCGTGAATGCAGATTGTAGGACCGGGGCCAGCTGATACTCGTTGCGCGCTACAGTCAGATCCAGCGTGCTGGGGAGCAGTTCGTTGGAGTAATTCGAGATGCTGTACGTTCGCGGAACCTCGAGCGGGATCAGTTTCGGAAGCCACGAGAGGTCAGCCAGGCCGAATGCCCTGTCCCATATGGCTGGAGAGACTTCGGCGACGGCGAGCTGCAGTAGATCCCCCACGGTGCCCTGGACGGGCCACATTTCGGAGCCGAGCACCTTGACCACCATTGAAGAGGAGGCTCGCAAGGCCATGTGAAATGCCATGACCAGGTCTTTCGTCAAGGGCGCTAGATGCCCACGTCGCAGAATATCCCGCACCGTCAGCCAAGTGTCCTCGCCAGTGCCGTTCAGAGTCTTTAGATGTTTGGCAAAGCGGCTCCAGTCTGGCGACTGCGAGACCGGCACTTTAGCTTGGAGAAGGTCGTCGAGTCCCAGGGCGGCGGTCACCTTTCTGACTTCTGTCCAGCTGTTGAGAGGCATGATGGCAAGCCGATCTCCTGGTTGGAAGGTCATGCCGGTCTCCTCGAGGCCGAAGGTCACCATAGCAGTTGACCGCGATGGATCGGCGTCGACGAAGGAGCGAGACAAAATCCTGGCCTTGAACCTGCATTCCTCGAACGATCCACGGAGCTCGTGTGGTTGCAGTGTGACTTTGCCCCGGAAAGGCTCCAGGCGCTCCCGCATGGATTCAGAAAGTGTTTTGTGGACTTCTTCCCATGGTCTCCCTACATCGTCTGTTGAGCCGGCATTGCCATTCGTCTCGCTTCGCCCCGTCTTTGCCACGACTTCCAAGAAACCGTAGACTTTATCTGTGCGGCCGATCAGTTAGCTGAACTCGCAGCGATAGGAGGCGGAAGCGGAAGCGGAAACCTACAACGATGGGTGCCGAACCAGCCTCGTTCAGACAGATAGGCTTCCAAGATCCCTTCCATCACACCCATTAACCGCGGGTCCCCAGATTCTTTGACAAACGCAGGGACTTGATAATGATACTCGATGGCGGCAATGAACGCTCGGATATTCATAGGCAGCCAAGCTCGAAGGTGAAGGGCTTCTCTACCAAGGAAGCTGTCATACTTCCTCCGGCCGATGAATGCGTCCATCAGCAAAAAGACGGGAAGGGCAAGGCCGGACAGGGCAGGCACTCGTTTGGAAAGAGGAGCGCTGAACTTTGCATATCTTTGTCCCCACTAGACACCATTAGGGATCAATCGGGTCGAGCACATGGAAGCCACTTACTTCGACTGGATTCGCAAAATTTTCGCCCGAGTTTGGGTTGACGCTGATCTTCTGGAAGACATGGACGAACCTGTCGACGATTGCTTTCAATTTGATGAGTTCTCGAAGGAGGCCTTCGTTGTCCCTTAACATGACCTTTTCTTGACATCTTGTGATCAACTCAACACCTTGCGTGAAGCAACCATGTGTCTCTGCCATGCAGAGGAGAAACATAGCCTCGCCTCGGTCGTTGAAAACTGGCCATCTCAGATCCATGTTCTCACATCTAGCAACGTATGGGTTGATGCTGGTTGGATCCCGGAGCTTGTAGTTGTAGACTGACACATCATACTGGGTCAAGTGAGGCAACACCCTCCCCATCCTTGTGCAGATTTGTCGCAGCGGTATCGCAATGTTTCGCGGAATGCCCTTCGTCTCCTCTTCTTCATCATCTGCCTCACCGGACAAGTTTCTGAACGTTCCAGGTGGAGCGGTCACGCTGATGCCCTCATGTCCGTCGTTGCGTTCTTCGTATCGGTAGACGCTCGCAAGTATACCTAGGCAGACAACTGCAGCCCAAAGAGCCTGATCAGGGATGACGTCTTCGGTGCCGTAGATGAGTGGTAAGGCCAAGATCGATTCACGCATTTTGCCACGTGCAACGACGGCTGGCATCCGCTCACAGAGGTCGGACCATATTCTTCCGGGCGACATAGCAAGGGCGGCGGGTGCTGCTGAAGGATCCGGGGGGCAGAAGCCATGTGTGCTGGTCAAATAACCGTCCCGCCATCCAGTCCGGGGACCGAGTTCTTGAGCGCGGTTGAGAACCTGACGGGCAGGAGCGCCGAGGGCCGAGGCGAGGACGTCGAGATCTGGAGGATTCAGGTGGTCTGCATTCGCTAGGCCGTTGGTGACCGATCTGGGTGGAGCGTCGGGAAGGAGCATTTCAGTGATGGTCTGCCTCTCCTGCGAAACGAGATCCTCTATCGACTGACCGTCCGCTGGGGTCTGGTGACATTAGCAAGACTTCGGTACCGGCTCTGACCAATACTGACGCCTTTCGGTGTATAATGTGCTTGCGTGGTCATCTGGTACGCTGCAAAAGCGCAGCCCCGGGGACCGACTCGTTGAGCGCCAACTGGACAGACCGAGCCTGGGACGCTCTTTTGCCCGCTGACGGGACATGACCTCTCTGACATGGTTGATGGTATAATAAATCACGCTCGCTCAAAAATGGTCAGGATTCTACAACAAGGGGTATCACTTCGTAATATCGAACAGAGGCTTGAGGCAAATGCAAGTTCACAGGTCTAGAAAGATGAGTGACCGGCACTTTGAGGTGAGTCCAGCTCTGGCTAACGAAAAGAAGGTAGGGACTCAATGTGTGCTGGACGAAGATGGACGTGCAGACCTCCCACGTATATAAACTGCCCCCTAAAGAAGCAAGCATCGTGGGCGAGGAGAACAAGACTCGGGGAGAGGCCGCACTGAGCAAGTCCGTCAATCCCGGCCAATTGTTACGTGATGGAAATCGACCAGTGGATGATGGCTTGTTGAGCCTGGATGTTTTCGACGGCGATGCTGTGGATGAAGCAAGCGCCCAGCCTCTCAAGCAGGACGATCTCCGACGCAAGGCTCCGGCCAAGATGGCTTGGAGAGGAGAGCGGAGGAATAGTCGCCAGGAGCCAGGGTTGTCGAGCACCAAGAATGAGCGCTTTCATGGTCCAAAGGGGCCACATCTGGTGGATCGAGCAAAACAATTGGACTGAGCGTAGCCGAAGGGACAAAGCCTGGATGGATGGACCTGAATACCAAGAGTTCCCCGTGGTACCAAGAGATGGTGAACGCGAAGTCCAGGGATGACAGGCGGCTCCGCGACTGCTGAAAAGCCAGTCGCGGGCCTTGATCTCCTTGTTGGTCTGGCCCGCGGACGCGGTGACGGGGCAGCCAAGAAGGCTTGACTGTACGAAACCGTTTGAGGTTTCTGCTTTCCCCTTTTCCCTACCGTTGGCGCGCGTTTCATCCGCGAGAACAACCAGAAATATCAGATGCTGGTCTACGGTCGAAGAGGGAAAGACAATAAAGAGCTCAGGGGCCGGTCCAGACGCGTGATGGGGTTGTTTTATCACTGATGCAAGGGTGTTGGTCGACGCAGCTCAAAGTAACGCCGCGGTGACGTGGTATTGGCGGCGATTCGCACCACCGTAACCCCGCCTGCAGTCTACGGTGGAGCACCAGCTGCCGTGCCGCATACGGCGCTTGTCGCCTGGCCGAAGACATGCAACTCGCCGATGAAAACGCCTCTTCACGCTGGCGCAGGCAGGGAAAGTTGACGGTAGAGCGACCACGGACGCCAGGATCGGACCTGACGGCAGAGGCGTCGTCGACGATTGAGGCATTGCCTCGGCCACTCAGTGCTCCCACGAATTCTGACTGGACAAGCCCTGCTCCGATATTGAGTCGAGCTCGCCGACTTTTAGCTCCCAATCCTCTGTCTTGCTCGTCTTGGTGAATCGCTCGAATCCGGGGAAGGTCAATGCTTGGGTCTCCGGAGTGGTCTTCACCAAGCAGGCATACAGATGGCGTACTCAGGTGTTCTATATATGAAGGCGTCGGTGTCAAACGGAGTTGCTAAGGTTCGTCTCTCGTTTCCCACCTGCATTTCTCCAGCTGTTCGTTCCTCCCAAAAACAGCGACTGCGCCTTCTTGAGTGAGCAGGTACAAGCATGGCGGATCCAACTACTCTGAAACCCCCTCAAGCTACACAGGATGTCGAGTTGGTAGAGGAGATTCCAGGAACCAAACAGATATTCTCGTCCGAGAAAGCCTTTACCGGCCATGGAGCTGGCGAAGCAGTTGCCCGATCCAAGGCCGAGAAGAGTCTTGTACTCAAACTCGACCTGACCATTGTGCCGTTGTCAACACTCATCTACTTCGTCGCTTACCTTGATCGTAATTCAATTGGGAACGCCCGCTTGATGGGGCTCGAGAGGGACCTTGGTCTCTCGTCGGAGCAGTTCTATAACTGTTTGGTAAGTTGTCTTTCCATATGTCGCGACACAGAACTGAAACTAATGCACTACCCTTGCCGTGCTGAGTAGACCATGTTCTACGTCGGGTACATCGTCTTCATGTTGCCCGGAAACATATGCCTGCGCCTTCCACACGTCAGCGCCCCCGTCTTGATCGGAGGGAGTGTATTCCTCTTCGGTGCCTTTTGTACCGGGCTGGGTGGCTCGCAGAATTACGCCACAGTCCTTACTCTTCGAATCTTTGTGGGTGCATCTCAGGCGTTCATTCAGGGCTTGGGCCTGTATCTGTCCTTCTGGTACAAGAGAAACGAGTTGGCCACTCGAAGCGGTATGTTGGACCCGACCGACACCCGAACACAAGATCAGTCCCTCATTCTTTTTGACAGGAATCTTGTACTCTGCGGCCACCATCTCCGGCGCATTCAGCGGGTTGATTGCGTATGGCGTTCAGAAAGACCTCACCGAGAAGGTGACCGGTATCGAACCGTGGCGCTTGCTCTTCATCATTGAGGGCTCTGCAGCGATGTTCGTCGGCATCCTCACGATGATTGTCCTCCCACGTTTTGCAGACAAAATGGGCAAGAGAAAGAACTGGCTTCTAAGTGCGGCTAACGTGGACTTGGCAATCGAAAGAGCCCGAGGGTACAACACAATTGGCGCCAAAGTCGATGTGAGACAGATCTGGACTGCTCTCCAGGATCCGAAATCATGGCTGTTTGCCTGCATCAACGCCGGCGTGGCGCTCGGCATCGCATCTGTCGGCAGTTTTCTTCCCACGTTCGTCAGGGCATTTGGTTATTCTGCAAGTATGACACATCTTGGAAAATGCAAGCCTCAACCTATCATGCTAGTAGGCTAACTTTTGCCGCCTAGCGAAATCACAGCTCTTCACAGTGATACCGTACGCATGTGCTACTGTCTCGACTGTGGTGGTCTCCTACTTCTCGGATCGGCTCAATCTCAAGGGCCCGTGTCTCATGTTGACCCTTTCCGTTGCGTGTGTAGGATACATCATCCTGCTCACTGTCTATTCAGTCCCGGTCTTGGTGTTTGCCACGTGCTTGATTACGGCGGGCCTGTACCCCAGCGTCATCCTGCTCACGACCTGGCTCGGAGTCAACACGGGAGGTTTCACGAAGCGTGGAACCACGTGGGCGATGGCCGAGATCTTCGGACAGTCCTTCGGCATCATGGGCACGCACATCTACACCACCCCTCCCCGATTCGTCAAGGGACACGCTATCGTGCTCGGTTTCTTGCTTTTTGGGGTCATCTGCGTCTTCACACTTATCTGTCTGATGAGGTATCTCAACAAGCACAAGGAGGCAAAGTTGCAGCTCTATGCCACGCGAGGCGAGCCGAACCCGCACGCGGAGAGCAGCTTGGAAGAGGAAGGGGACAACCACCTGAGTTTCCGATATATATTGTGAGCTGTGTGCTTGCTCTAGGGCTTCAGATATCCCTAATCAAGATGAAATGACAAGGCGCGGGGGTATCATTCAGACTAGCCAAGCTCCAACCTGTATGAATCCCAAGGACGGGACTGTGTCTCTAGTCCAGCTATAGGGAAGACGACGAGCGACACTTGAGTTCTGTGAGAATCAAGCAAAAGGGCCGAGTCGTCTACAGTACGGAGTAATGCGGAGAGACAGGCTCAGTCTCAAGCTCACTCCTCCTCCACCGCCACATACCAATCCACTCTCTTCTCCGCCTCAAAAGATCCTCACGCAGCAGCGCCAAGCCGATCAGCGTTGCGCCAGGAATACCGGTAACTTCTTCGTGCCTATCCTCTATCCTCCATTCTCGTTCCTGCATGCTTAGGTACGAAGTAACATACTCGCACCGTCATTTCCCCAACTTCCCCAAACCATGCATGCATGCGTACAATCATAGCCTATACCGAAAACCGCGTTTGGAGTCGCGGAGAGCTGACTGACGGACACGCAAGCAAGCATCGAGAAGCCTCGGACTTGGACGCCGCTTGATGCTTCAGTACTTGGCACGTAACTTAACGAGGTACTGCGACACACTGCCGATGTGCTCTCCAAGCCAGTTTTCCAGGATCTGTCGGCGATTATCCGTGGGGTTTACGATTCGGCGTGCCGCTACAATAACTAACTACTGCTACTGGTCAAGTTGCTACTATAGTTAGGGGGTAAGTGGTACAGAGTATTTACGCCGTCGTTCATCAAGGTGATCAGGGTGATGAGTGAGTGAGTGAGTGAGTGAATTCGGAATTATTAGAGACTCTGTAGCTTAGCTTCTCCGCCCCAGGCTTATATATTATAGTTATCCTTAAGAGCTCTTTCGGTAACTAATCACCCACCGCGTTGCTCCCCCGCTAACGACTATAGAAAAATCTACCTGCTACTAGGTAGGAGTAGAAGCCGTGCGATGACGATGTGGCTGTGGGTTGTGGCTCGTGGCTGGGGCTGCATCTCGCACACTGCGCACTGCGTTTTGCACGAGTGTGCGGAACGCTCAATGCACGGCTGAAGTGCCACCAGCCGCGCGCTCCGCCATGCCTTTCGTCTTCTTCTTTCTGTTCTTCCAGGTTTGATTGTTTGTGCTGTGGGTGTCGTAGATCAGAAAGAAGTGCTGACCATGGCTTACTTTGCCGGCGAAAGTCGACCTGACGATGTCATGTTGGACGAGAACGATGGCGATGAGGCTCTGACTGACTCTAGGTTTGCGGTGCGCTCTCCAGGATTATCCTTTTATTCCGAGGCCCACAATCTGCGGGTGTGGAGCGGCAACGATGTGCGCATGGTGCTTCCGACCTCATCCACAAAGTCGGCACGAACAACTGCCAGGAAGCGGACGGTCAATGAGAAGAAAGGCCTGTCTGCGGTTGCAAAGTTCAATTCGACGCTTGCCTCCGCAGTCAACATCCTGATTCCAGACGTGATTGCTCCCGGAGATCCTTCACAGTCAAAATTACGTCCAAGCGCACACCACGATGACCATGAACCAAACGACCCAGTCCACGTGAACGAACAGCGCTATCACCGTTTATTGGAGACGAGCCTAGGGGGTTATTTCGAGCATCTTATGCACCATGTCATTGGAAATCACGAAATAGACCCCAAGGCCAATAAAGTCAACGATAACCATGCAGTACAGGACGAAAGGCAAGACACGACGAGCCAAGAAACCTGCCAGCTTCCTCTCGATTTGAACAGGCCTTCTATTGTCGATAGACCCCGTTCTACTTCTACCAGTGACTTCTCGACCGAGAGATCCCCAAAAGACACTCGCCGCGACTCTTTCAAGGAACCCTCATCCAGGTATCGGATACGCGCACGACTGCTAGCGGATAGTTTCAATAATTCTCATCTCATGCAGGCCTTACAAATCAATTCACCACACCGTCATAGAAGGGAAGTTGTGATTGAACTTGTTTATCGGGTTTTATCATGCCATCACCTGAGAAAATATTTGTCGTGGCCAAAGACTGATGAAAATATGGACCGAACACCTCGAATCCCAACTGGCCCATCCCAGTATTACACTTCACCGTGGCGACGGAGGAGCTCTAGGCCTCTTTTAGGGGTAGAAGATGCCTGGGAGACAGAATTGCAACAGTCATTGAATTTGGGTGTTTTTCAATCCAATGAATCAGCAAGGCCACTTGGAAATGCAACTATTATTACCCCCGGAGATCTGTCTCCCATGGATGCCTCCACACCAACGACTTCTGAGAGTACAACGTCGGCGGCTTCGTCAGCTCAGTCAACACCATCAAAGCGTCCTCGCCATCGTTCAGGACGAGGCAAAAGCAGCCAAGAAGACAATAACAATCCCTCAGACAACGACGAAGAAGATCATCCTTCCAAGAAGGCGCGCAGTTTTTCAGAGGGCAGCTTGCCCACAGAGAAACTTCTTGCTTGCCCTTACTGGAAGTATGATCCACCTCGGTACTCTCCTGCCAACACCTCGGAGAAGAAGTATCGGGGCTGCTCGAGTGTTTATCTCCGAGACATCGCGAGGCTGAAGCAGCACCTTTACCGCGTTCACAAGATGCCAGATTATCATTGTCAGCGATGTTTGGAGACCTTTGAAAACGAGCCGAGCCTAGAAGAGCATGTTCGAACCCCGGTAGAACGAGCATGTGCATATCGGGAAAACATATCCTCGGAACTGTTGTCTGAGAGGCAATGTGCTCAACTGAGAAAAAGGTGGACTGGCAAGACCACAGAAGAGGCGTGGAAGTGCATATGGTCCATCGTCTTTCCTCGTCTTGAGCCGCCCTTAAGCATATACGCGGAAGACATTCCCGCATCGATTCAGCCAGCTCAGATGCCTGGGTTTCTGAGCGAATTCCAGCGGCTCGCCCCATCCATGCTGCATCAAATACTTATTGAAAGGTCATCTGAAACCGAGTCTGCCGAGATGAGCTCGTGGCTGTTGTCGGTAGATGCACAGTCGATTCTCAGCGCCTCGATTGAGGAGCTCTTTACCCGCATCCCGTGCTCCGAGAACAGTCAACCTACGCCACAGACACCCCCAATCACTACGACAACCTACTTCTCTCCCGAGCTTCCCGACTTTGGCGACCTGCTAAACTTCGATATATTTGACGAAGCTCCTACTGACCCGAATCCTGGTCCCTCAGGAGACAGTACTGGCGATTCCGATGGCCCTCTGAAGGAAAAGCCAGAGAGCATTGAATCGGTTTTGAATCGGACGCATCCGGTTGATGACCCTTTTTTGCTCCCAAAGCCGGCAGACACACCTGTCAAAATCCATATCCGAGTCGAGACTCAACCACCAATCAAGGTTTCTAGCCCGATCCCCCGAGCGATCCAACGCAACCGATCACCACCACGTAACGAAAAGGGCCAAATGTTCTGCGATCACATCGACTGTCGGGACAAAAATGTTCAGACGTTCCGGAGAGTCTGTGAATGGAACAGACATATGGACAGGCACGAAAAGCCTTACAAGTGTCAGGAACCGGGATGCGAGTCGCTAATAGGATTCACCTATTCGGGCGGACTACTGAGACACAAACGCGAGGTTCATAAGATGCACCTCCCGACGAAGCGGGCACTCTTCTGCACTTACCCCGACTGCAACCGAAGTTCAGGAACAGGCTTTACAAGGAGGGAAACCCTCCAAGAGCACATTCGGCGAAGCCACTCAGAGGAGCTATTTGAAAGTAGCTCTAGTACGACGATTTCAACGGGCGCTTTATGGTCTGTGGATGTTTCTAATGGTAGCGAAAACACTTGTGACCCTCGACAACTTTTCACGACCGTACCTGCGCCGCCGGTACCTGGAGTCTTCATTAATCCTTCGGACTTGGGAGTAGACCCACCAGACAGTCAAGAGACACCTGTTTGGCATCCTCGGTGAAAGAGACTGAATCTGCGTCTTGGCCATTTCCACACGGGACCGATCGAGTCGTTAATAGAAGTTCATCGATCAGCCACAGGCTATCAAGCACCGAGCGTCTCTAGACAGCTTAGGCCAAAGAAATTCTTGTGCCGATTGGTCCTTGGGGGTATCTAGTGCCTGCAGATTGCCGAGATTGCTCGCCAGAGCCTAATAACCCCAGCCAGCCCGCCCTCATCGCCCCCAATCGACGTAGCGGCTGCAGCCGCTGACATCATTTGGCATTTGGCATTCATGTCCTTTTCCAAGTTTTCGAGACGCGCACGGAGGACGGAGTATCGTGTTGATAATGTCGATCTCTTCTACGCAGTTTCGACGATGCCAGCTTCATCTTGTACGAGTACGCTGTCTGCGTGCATCGCAGTACCGCCAACCCGTGGGAAGCAACAGACTCACATAGCTCTCTGGGATGGACCGCTTGCGTGATGCCGTCCACGTTGTGTCAACAAGGTTGGGACGTAGCCCTCCAGCTGCAGTAGCCGCCGAGAATGCATCACCGCAAGATGCTGCTAGGACAGTGAGACGACCGCTACCGACCGAGGAACCGACATCGAGTCATCCTCTGGCCTTGCAAGACGAACCAAATTCTGGCGCTAGACAATTGCTCGCTGCCAGGGACGACAATCTCTATCTCCCCAGCATTCGACTTCTTCGTCACAGAAACAATGCCTCGAGGCCTGAAGCGAACATTGGGGCAGTCCACGATTATGCCGCGAACCCTAGAGAAGCAGACCGGCCCGATAACGGCAGGCTGGGAAACTTGTGGAACAAGACTCGCCAGTCATTAGGCACTTGGCGCGGAGAAAGGGATTCATTACAGTCTGAAAGGGACTACGATGCAGAGATGGTCGATGCACTCGACGCTTTCGGTACGTATCCTATCACACCATGGGCCCCTCCAAGACTCTTTCTGTGCTCACCAGTATCGTCAGATCCTGAGGTCCAAACTCTGATATCTCTGACCAACGTTCAAAACTCGCTCTTCGTTCCCAACCTTGGCAGATATGTGAATAGAAGACCGACATTCTCACTCACTCGCTTTTTGCAAGATGTGGAACAGAAATTCAAGCCGGGAGACAAGGACAAGCAGGGGCGGGAACCACCAGCACCACCTCCGAAGATAGCACGCCCTGCACCAATATACCGAGCTCCGACCGGTGGCACAATCACCTCCAGGCTCAGTGATTCTCGGTATGCGGTACTTCCCGAAGGAGCGTCATTGTCAGGGTGGACGCATGAAGATCGAATGGAGCTCAATGATCATGTCCGACATATGCTTCACTCACGCCGGTCGAAGTTCAAACGGTCCATGAAAGGGTTTATGCAATATGTCCGCCAACGTGAGTCCCTGCCTACCTCGATCGCAAGTCGGCCACTGTGCTAACATTCGAATCCTAGCTCTGGGCTTCTGCATCACACTCTACGCCACGTTGATCACGCTTTTTGGCTTGGCCTGGGTTCTCTTCCTCATCGGTACGCTACGCCATTACAGCTCTCCCCTTCCAAATCTCATGTGCACTGACTGATCAATTCACCGAGGCACAGGCTGGATCAACGTCGGCGGGAAGCAACTGTACATCATCAACGTGATTGACAATGTCCTTGTTGCACTCTTCGCCATCGTCGGCGACGGCCTTGCCCCCTTCAGGGCCGTCGACACGTATCATATGATCTTCATCGCGCACTACCATCACCTCACCTGGTCGACCCGCAAGAAGCGTCGCATGCCCGACCTGCAAAACCACAACGATCTTCCGACCGAGATGCCGCCGCCGCCGCCCGTGGTGCCCAAAGCACGCCGCCGTGATCGAGCCCTGAACAAAGCAGCCGCAAAACTGCACCTGAGAAAACGATTCGGCGTCAAAGAGGATCTCGAAGATCCGGGCGAGTATAGCGTCCTGACCTACAAGCAGCAGCGACGCTTGGACCATCACGGCGCCAAGTTCAACAAATCGCACACGTTCTACAAGCCGCACGAGACGGAGACGCACCACGCGTTTCCCCTGCGCCTGCTGGTCGCCATCGTCGTCCTCCTGGACTGTCACTCCCTCCTGCAGATCGCCCTGGGCACCGTCACGTGGAGCATCGACTACCACCGACGGCCCTTTGCGTTGACGACGGTCATTCTGTGTTGTTCCATCACGTGCAATGCCACGGCCGGACTGCTGATTTGGATCGGCGATCGCAAAACTCGCAAGAACGATGTGTTGGAGCGCATCAATCGGCAGGAGCTGACTCAGGAGGCGATGGAGAAGATGGAGAAGATGGAGAGGATGGAGATGGAGAAGATGGAGAAGCGGTGGGCTGACGAGGATAGGACTCGTAGAGATCGTCGAGTAGCGGGCTAGTGCTCCACATATATATGCGAGTTAGCGGACTAGTACGAGGTACTCCATCTATATGTAGCGGGACCTAGTCACTTACTGATGTAAGACGTGTTTGTGTCGCTCAGCCAGTCTGCGGTCTGCGATCACTCTCCCAGCCATTAGATGAGCTATCTAGGACTGGCATGAAAACGAGCATGATGAAGACCCTTGAGTTCGTCGTCGCACTATCCCTCGCGGCGGTCGCATCGGCACAGCAGCAACCGCCGGGGATAGCGCAACCGATCGTGGAGGACTGTGGGTTCGACGGCTCGGTCGTATGCGTGAACAGATATGTGAGTTGAGAATCTGCGCCGGGAGACTTAGCCACGCACACGCACACCCACTGAACATCGGTCCAGGCAGCAGTTCTCCCGTACCACTTCAACCGGAGCATCACGTCGCTGGCGGCGGACTACGACTTCCGCAACACGAGCGTGGCGGCGGCACCGAGCTTCTCGCTCCTCAAGGACGCGAGCTTCGTCGTCTTCGACCGCGCCCGCGGGCTGCAGTACCTCGGCGCGGAGCCTCGGCGCGAGTTCATGTTCGCCGTCGGCGACAACGTGCACGAGGCGCCCGTCTACGTGCCAGAGCTAGACAAGCTGTTCATGTCGCAGCTGCCCCCCGTCGCGGCCCCGGTGTCCACCATGGGACAATACCTCCCGCAGCTGGTCATCGATCTTGCGCGCCCGCCGCCGCTCACGCTGGAGGAATACGTCACCGAGCCCCCGATCTTCGCGCCCAACGGGGGCGTCTACCACGAGGGTCGCATCATCTGGGCCTCGAGCGGCGGGTTCAACGCCTCGGTGCTCAACGGCACGGAGCAGCGCATCGCCCTGCACGCCGTCGACCCCCGGACCAACGCCTCCTCCGTGCTGCTGAACAACTACTTCGGGTTCTACTTCAACAACATGGACGACGTGGCCGTGCACCCCACGAGTGGAGACCTCTTCTTCACCGACCCGGACTACCCGTGGTTCAACGGGCGGGTGGACACGGCGCCCCAGCTCCCCACGGCGAGTTACCGCTTCAACCCGGCCACGGGGGCGACTTTCTTGGTCGACGACACCATCGACCAGCCCAACGGCATTGCCTTCTCCCCGGACGGGTCCACGCTGTACATCACCGAGACGGGCGCCCTGACGGGGAGCATCGACCCGGCGGTCGGGCCGGGGACGAAGCACTACAACACCACGGGCAGGCGGTCCATCTACGCGTTCGACGTGGCCGAGAACGGCACCAAGATCGGCAACAAGCGTGCCTTCTACCTGGCGCAGGACTACATCCCCGACGGCCTGAAGGTGAGTCGCGAGGGCCTGGTCCTCACGGCGACGGGCCACGGCGTCGATGTGCTCGACCCGACGGGCCAGCTGTTGATCCGCGTGCAGACGAACCATTCGGTGCAGAACGTCCAGTTTACGGGCGAGAGGCTGGATACGCTGTGGATGCTGGGCAACAGGGGCATCAGTAGGGTGCAGTGGAACATTACGGGACAAGTGCCTAGGTAGGTATTGATGGCATGGCGTGTCGTCGTGATGCGATGCGATGCGGATGTGCGTCGGGATAGGAGCAGTCCGTAGCTCTGTCCCTCCTCATCCTATACACCACTGCTGGTCCTCGCGTAGGCTGATGGCCGTGGCTGGGTTGGGGTCCTGTATTCCAAGGACAATTCTGATGCCTACCACGTCTTTTGCTCCCCACTGATCCATTGAGGCACGGGCAACGAATCGCGCGAAGAGCCCGCCGGTCTGGTCTTCCTCGTAGATAGAAACCAAGACGCCGTAGTAGAACCCGCGGTCTTCGGTCGGTGGCCGAGGGAGCACAATGGCCAGATTTGGGATATCGGCAAGGTCACTTCCCAGATAAGGCGTCGCGACGGTCCCGTCCATGACGCGAAAAGTATACCACCAAGCGGTCGACGCGTCTCGGAACAAGACACGACCCCCCGCCGCGCGTGAGCAGCCTCGCAGATCCCCCAGGAGCTTGAAGGCCGGGAACTTCACGTGCAGGCCCCGTTCGTCCGCTTCTGCCATGGCGGTCTGGGGCTCGAAACGGCCGATCCCGCGGTTCGGCTCCCTTCGATAGGCGGAGAGGAGGCCCGCGCGGTTGAACACAAATGTCCTGGGTGCCCAGCGGAAGCCGTCGACGTCCATTTTGGCACCGGAGAAGAAGAGCACAATCGCCGGGAAGAGACGCTGTAGGAGGATGAATGTCTGGAGGCGTTCTGTAGGTGGGCTCTGTAGGATGGCTTGAACGTTCACGCCCAGGATGCCAGCCAGGCAGATAGCTTCGTCGGACAGCCAGCTTGTGGAGCGCCAGTTGACTGCTTGGAGGAGCAGGGCCGCTCTGCTGGCGGCGTCGGAAGCCTTGTAAGCGTAGAGCTCGCGGAGATAGTTGAGTCCTTCCCATGCGATTTGCTCGGAGGGGGTCCACTTCCTGGTGGACGATGATGATCTGTTGGTGTGCTTGTTGCAGTAAGCCTCGTCACTGCGTTTCACCAGATCCATCCCGTTGACGGCGCCGTTCTGGAACTGGAAATAGAGTTCGCGTGCGCAGACCGCCTCCTGTAGCGTCCAGAGACGGGACCACCACACGCTGTACGAGATCCTCATCGCTACTTCTTCATGGGAGGCTTTGGCTGTGGATGATCGCAGAAGCTCAACGTCCACGACGAGCACCTTATCCGCCCGTTCGTAGATATCTCGCATCTGGATGATGGCGCGCCTTCTCGTGGCATAATTCTCCGGCTGCACAGGAACACAGAGCGTGTCGATCCAGAAGGAGACATTGTCGTCAGTAGACCTGCCGGGGTAGAGAGCGTTGACGTGGTTCTGTATGCGCATCAGCTGACAAAGCGGCAAGGAGTTGGCATGTAGATTGCCGAACCCATTGGCCCACACGTGCGAGATGCACACATAGGCATGGTCAGCGAGGACATCCAACCGCGGTGAATTGTCGGACTGGGGGTGGGAGAGCTTCACGACCGGAATGAGTCCTTGGTCGATCAATGAACAAACCTGATTGACGTCGACGGTGAGATGCGAGCAGTCGCAGCTCGGTGTGACGTGCTGGCTGCTGTATGTCCCGTGGTCGACCTGCAATGCTAGACATTCGGTGTCCACGCAAGTTGTATGATCTCGAGGCACGAGTCGCGGACCCAGTGAAATTGCAAAATACATGACGAGACATGACTGGCCTTGGTGGTGTCTAGCCACATCTCTTCTGCACCATCCTAGCTCGTAGAGATGGCTGTCAATGATGTCCCGGGACCCCTGGTGATAGCTTAGGTTGGGCTCGAAATGGCTCTGCGTGAGTATGGAGCGCTTGGCACACATGAGCGTCCGATGAAGGATGGTGATTGAAAGTACCACGGTGTCCGGTAGTGGAGTCTTCCACCCAAGATGTTGTAGTAGTGTATGTGTCAAGGTCCTCGCCGCAGCGTCAGTAGCAGCAGTTCGAGAAGCCTTTTCGGCCGCAGACCACGCGTCGACTGCTTCTGCCCACCCTGAAAGATAGGAGTCCAGATTCACCAGGCTCACGAGCCGGGTCCCTGTGGTGTTTGTCCGAACAAACCTGGAGGTATCAACTGGGATCCCAGTCACGCAATGCAACATACCGAAATAGAGCCATGCTTGGAAGAACGAAGCGGCCTGCGCGGCAGTGTTACGGCCGTTGTTGGTGAAGTCGCCATCGAGATCCCAGCCCGTTCGGCCCGGGTATTCCGTCCAATTCTGATTGTCATATTCGAAGGGGCAGTCTTTATCGAACAAGTGAGGGATCTCGATATGGACGGCGCCTGTTGAAGCTCGGGGCAAATGGTCCATGATGAGCTCGAGAAGGCAGGAATATTGCCTCGAAGTCGGCTGTCGGAGAGTGTTCGGAGCCAACCTCGTTCGGGGGAGCACACCGACGTCTACGCTAAATCTTCTCCGTGCCTCTGCCTAACCGTACCACCAGTTTAGCTCCCTGCCCCACCAGCCCCCACGCCCCTCCCATCACTCGTTCTCCGCAGTGTTGCAAATGCAGGCCCCCCTTCCAAAGTGGCCAAAATACACTGTTGGCCCACGATGGCCATAGCCACTCCAGACCAAATCTGCCGAGCGCCTTCTCTGGCATGTGCAGGAGCTGAAAGACTGATCGCAAGACTGCTTCGCTTGCATCCACCGGCACTCGACAGGTATGGGAATTGCAAGCTCAACATGCGTTCATACTTGGTCTAGACTTTCTTGTGTCTGCATCGCGCAACAGGCAATGCCACGCCCACGTCGGGTCTCCGTGCATATCGCCCTCCGCCCTTCGGCTGCTGCGGGGCCCATTCAGCCAGCCTTCGTGGAGTGAGCACAGAGGTCGAACGGAGCTGGCGAGCTACATCGATATCTAACGGCCGAAGGCGCCTGCAAGCCAGAGGCCAAGCAGCAATTTTCAGCTCAGCAGCCTTGGGCGATGCTAATGATCGATAAATATTCCCCTCCCTTTGCCTGAAAGACGATCGTTCCATCACTGCAATACACGGTCGCTACACAATCTGGAACGATGGTCTTCACTACTCTCGCCCCCCGGGTGATGTCTCCAAGTACAGGTGCCAAGCTGGGTATGCAAACACCGACCCCCCTTTCCGTCGACGACCAAATGATCCTCAGTGCGTTCGAGGCGAAAGGACTGTTTGTGAAAGATGACATGAAACCGGCATTTCTCCGGACAGTCCGTGCCAATGTGGAGAGACAGCGTTCCTCGAAGCTTGCCACTGCAGTTGACTTGACTGAGGCTGCCGAGGAAATTGGTGCATTTGTCGGGCTCGATCTGCCTTTTGGAGTGGTCAAGGAGATCTTAAAGGCAAGACAGCAGGTGTTGGAGCAACGCGAAGTCCAAGACATCTCTCATCGATATCTGTCCGCCATCGCCACCGCGGAGGGTCTGGAGCCTCAGTCTATCAAGATCATCGCGGCGGTCAAGGAAGTATCGGAGAGGACGATCGACCGAAACGACACCATCAACCTTGACGCCGAAGCGAACGCCGTCCAGGAGTACCTGCGCCAGGAGATATCTCCTTTCATGAGCGCACTCGCGCGTCGTGGGCACAACGAGATCCCCATGACACTGCTTCGGCGCAAACGAGACGAGGTGAAATCGAAGCGGGAGCACCAACGACGCATCGTGCAAGTGTACCTGGGGAAAGTCGGAGACGGTTTCTCTCGCATGGAACAGGAGACGTACAGCATCTCCACGAACCACATGCCCAGGTACGCAGCCGCTTGTGCCCTGGAAGTGCTCCTGGCGGGATACTACTGCATGCTCGGCAAAATGGACGAGGAAGATTTCATGCTATCACACGACCTGCAAGTCCTGAAGGCGATGGTGGCGGAGAAGTCGTCGTCGATACGGTCTCTTCTGGATCGATACGCAGAGGCTCGAGGTGAGCTCGTTGGCACAGAAGCAGAGTAAGTAACCTGCCCTGGTTCCACCCTGTAGCCCGCGCACCGCTAACGAGATATTTGGCAGGATCGACTGGACCAGAGATGGAAAGTGCTACGTCTCCGACGAAGGAGCTCGAGACGATGCGCTCGTGCCACCAGTCAATCTAGAAAAGTTTGCCGCGGATGTGGAGACCGAAGGGGTATTCACCTTGGGCTGGCTAAAGAGCGATGGCCGCTATAAGTATATCTCCAGCTCGTTGTTGAGCGGCACCAACTATGCGGCACAGGCTGGAGATAAACTGGTTGACAAGATCCGGGAATCCATCACCACTTCCGTGCAGGCCACGGGTGATGTCTGGGAGACGCATTTTGCGAAGCACGTCGAAAACATGCAGCTGGTGCTGGATGTCGTGCTGAAGCATGAGAGTGGAATCAGCGTGAAGATTGAGGAGGCGAAGAAACTGCTTGCCGCGAAGGCCAAAGCACCAAAGTGAACGAAGTTGTCCAGCGTCTAGCGACTTAGATAATGTCCCAGTCTGTGCTGTGATTAATACACTGATTGCCCTTTCTTTGGTACCATCAGCTTATTTATTCGCCAGCAACAAGCGCAACACCCTCCAAGAGAGAATGGTGCTCAAACCCACGCCACTCGGACGCAGTCTCCTCCAGGAGGAAGTCCAGAGCACGGTGCGAGTCGGCGTCTTTGTTGTTCTCCACCAGTTGCGTCTTCTGAACAAGCATAGCCACGGTGGTGGCATATGATAACAACACGGGACCTTCTGTCGCCCAAGTGGATCCCGTGTAATGCTCAAACTGATGGTCCCAAGTCCTGAGACTGGCAAGAGCGGTCCGTATCATGGGGTTATTGGTTGCTGGAGATTCCCAGGTGCGGCCGCCGAGGAAGTCCTCGATACAGGCCCGCAGGTGACCCAATGCTTGGTCGTAAGTGCATTGACCGCTGTTTTCGATAGGGCTGTGGATCAGGGCTGAAAGCCCCGCCATCACTTCACGGCACAGCTTGACCGGAGCTGTGATCCTGAATCCTGTCAGGAAGGCAGGCTCGATGTACGAGGCGATGTAGTCATCCGTTGTGCGATTCCTCCCGAGTTCAGAAGCCCGCCACTCGGCCAACAACTTGGCACCACTTTCTCTGTGGAAGATGGCTCGCGTGTGTTGATTGTCAAACTGCTCGTACAGCCACAGAAGCATGCAGACCAGCAAGGTGACATGTCTGGCAGATTTGGAACGAGCCAAAGTACTGATAGCCTGGCTGTAATGAAACGCTGGTGGATGCCTTGTCCATGCCGCCGTGCTTGTCCCGCGCAGGGACGCACACATTGTGGCTAGGGCAATCATCGACTCCATTATTGCTGGATGTGTCCATACGGCTTGCGGGAGCGTCATGGTGAAGAAGGACCCGGTCTTGCTGTACCCAACTTTCGGCGCGGGCACCTCGAGGAAGTATTGAAGGGCCGCTGCGTGCTTCACGTTCGTGCACGAAGGCATGAGACTGATGGAAGACCGACGGGTCGCAGGCTCGAGATGCTGCGACATGTCTCCAGGGTGTATAGGTGATGGCGCCGACCGGGAGAGAGTTCTCGCCGGGATTCTCGGTTGGCTCATCCACCGCTTCGGCATATCAGTAGACTCGGATGTGCTACTCGAGGACATTGAAGATGGCCGCAACTCGTCTCCCGGTATTTCCCTCACCTCCCGCTTGGATTCGGGCCTGTTGCGGCCCTTGCTGGAGGGTGCAGTCGAAGAGTGGAAGACCCAGGCTATGGGGACCTGATATTGGCATTTGGTCTTCCGCTTTGCACATCTTTCGCAGGCCGGCTTGCTTTCATCGCATTTGACTCGTGCTTGTTTGCACGAGAGACAGCCAGTCCTCACTTTCGGAGAAAAGACCCTCTTACGCCGCTTGTGGACATGCTTGAACTTCCCCAGCATCCGTTCCATCAGATCTCTCACTGGAAGTCAGCGCCAATTGTCCCCAAGATGAAGTCGGTGTGAGTCAATCATGGTGTCGACATTGCGAATCTGCGCGAGACCTCTTCCTTCCGCTGGCGAGAAATGTGTGTATTTCCATAGCCAAGGCTCAATTGTGCGAGTAGCATGTCCCTTCTTATAAATGTTCTCTTTCTCGAACAGCAAAGGCCAGTGATGCCGTGAGACTCGGAGTCTGACTGGGGGCCTGAAGGCCAAGACCTGAAAGTCTTCCCTTCAATCGCCACCCTCCTGGAAGACATGGATTACAGCACCATTATAACCTGTTCGGCGCACTACTGCAGTCCGAAAGTGTCAATGGTGGCTGGTCACAATGCAATGATTCCTCCGGCACGACATGTCAGTCAGTCCCTTGCTCGTTCTCCAGCGAAAAGAGTGCGACTTCATCGAGTGCATACTCCTTAGAGTCTCGGTCAGTACGCAGCAACACTTGGACAGGCATCGTGCTGTAGCCAAAACAAATCAGTAGGCCGCTATCGTTTGACTGCATAGTCAATTTACTCGAGTAGATCTGTTGTGCAGACCCGAGACGATCTGGGTGGGAGATTGAAAACACTTCGATGACTGAGTTCCACGGCCCGAGGCCTCAAACCAGGTAATGATTGATAATATCTGAAGACAATGGCCTATATGCCTACTCTATGTCGATAGCTTGGTCGATCTGCCTAAAAGGTATTGCTAGTTCGTCCAACTCAATGACCACTCCCCTCCCACTCTTTCCTCCGCCGTTCGGCCGAGGACGCCTCCCAGCTGCTAAACTAATTAGCAACCTCCACATCCCCATCTCAACACGGGTCTCCGTGCTCAAAGTTCAAACTACGATGTAGGCTGGGGTCTCCTTGAAATTACAAAGGTGTCTTGGTACCGAGACACTGACATCCTTCGGTTAATCTTCAGCTGGCAGCTAGGATTCCAGTACGGAATATTTGTTAGGCTTATAGACAACTCACAGCACCTACCGAGACCCTATCACGACCATCAACATGAAATCCGCGCAAGTCTATACCCACGGCGACAGCCTCATGGGAGTCCGGCTTCAGGACCTTCCAATTCCGCGGCCCCTGCCGGACCAGGTTCTCATCAGGGTCGTCGTCTCTGGCACCAACCCCAAGGACTGGAAATACGTAGTCCTGTTCAACGGCCCGCAGGACGTGAATACAGGCGATGACATTGCTGGCTATGTGGAGGCAGTGGGATCCAACGTCACGGAATTTAAGGTCGGCGACCGTGTGGGCGCGTTCCAGGAGATGATGACAGAGTACGGCTCGTTTGCCGAGTACGCCATTGCATGGGAGAAATCCACATTCCACCTACCCAAGCAGACGTCGTTCGAGGAAGCGGCGACAGTACCACTCGCGGCCATGACGGCGGCCTTGGGGCTTTTCTGTTCTCTGGGCCTGCCTGAGCCATGGGCAACCGTATCCCAGGCTCAAAGAGCCGCCCTCGCTGGTGGTGTCGTTGTATACGGCGCAGCCTCAGCTGTAGGCGCCTTTGCGGTGAAATTGCTCGCCCGAGCGAATATTCATCCTATCATCTGCGTCGCTGGTCGAGGCATTCCCTTCGTCGAAAGCCTGCTTGACAAGTCCAAAGGGGACGTCGTGGTTGACTATCGCCCCGGCGACGATAAAGTCGTGGAGGGTATACAGGGCGTCATTCCTAACGGCCATAAGCTCCTATATGCGTTTGATGCCGTTAGTGAAGGTACTAGCTCCCAGAACATTGCCCAGGTACTCGATCCTTACGGCAATGTCACCTTTGTTCTTCCGGGCGAGTTCCAAGACATTCCACCGACTGCGAACAAGACCATCACCCTCGTAGGAGCCGTGCACGGGAACCCCATCGCAGGATCTGCACAATACTTGAGTGACTTTGGATATGCCTGGTTCCGGCTGTTCAGCTTAGGGTTGAAAGAGGGCTGGTTCAATGGGCACCCATATGAAGTCGTCCCGGGTGGACTGAATGGCGTTCAGACTGGGCTGCAGAATTTGAAGGATGGCAAGGCGAGTGCCGTGAAGTACGTCTATCGGATTGCTGAAACAGAGGGTTTGGGTCCATAGTGAGATGTAAAGAGCAGGTGCCTAGATGGAAGAAGGGTGGAAAGTGGAAAAAGATTGATTGATTACGATGTTTCCGCTCCAGATGGCAATACATAAGCAACAGCTAGGATCCGTCACCATCTCAAGGTCTCCTTGTACTCGTGCTGGTGGATGTTTCAAACATAGTCCAGTCGTTTGCTCGGCAACGATCCTTCTGCTGTCAGTCTTCTCGGGTCTTCGATACGTATACGAGAGTAACGGACCAGTCTCGTTGAAAAATCAGAGAGGAAAGTCTAGGCAGCTCCAGCTGAGTGCCAAGGCCTACTACCTGTTCCAGGTGAGGCAGGATAGGGCTAATCCTGTTCTCTTCTCAGTTCTTGGAATGGCAATATGGCGCTCCTGAAAGCCAGAAGTAGACGCGCAGGTGCATAAGACCTGCATTCGAATTTCCAGTCCAGCCCTGGAACTTCTGCCTCGTGGAGATTGTGGACCCAAGAAAGCAGACGGGATACTAACGAGTCAAGTCTCGCTCAGTCCGGCAAACCTCGCAAGTTGTTTGGGTCGAGATCAGCCTAGTACGAGGTGTATGTACTTAAGCAGAAAGGGAAGGAGGAGGTAAGGGTCGGTCGGAACCAAGAAACAGATACTTGTTGAGAGACAAAATGGTCCGACCAGGGAAGAGCGCTATCAGCCACTTTCAGGTTCTCTTTGAGCTGCTACGACTCCAGCAATTCGGACGAAGGGTGGTTAGTGGGTGGTTAGGAACGACGGCGAGATGAGAGGAAAGTGAGAGGGAGGGAGTGGTTTTAAAGCGGCACAGTCTGTGCGTGTAGCCCGTGGGCGTGGGAGTCTTACGGCGGCGCCAAGTAACTTCCGGATTTTGCAGGCCATCAACAAAGGAGGCTGGCTGCAACTTCACTCAGATCTCGACAGCTGCCCGCAGCCAGACACGACAGTGTGCGCAACAGCCATGTTAAGCTAACATTTCGATAGGTAAGTCCTCGTCCACTTGTTTGAATTGGTAAGTGCCGTCTCCGTTCTAAACACTGCAACCCTTCAGCTAAGTCTCAGCGCAGTTTCAAGACACAAGATGTCGACGACAAGGACATCGCTCGGTCCCTCGTCCTTCAGTCCCGGCTACAGTACCGCCCTCCAGACGACCCAGAAAGCCGTGTCACAAGCCTCGCAGGCAGTCACATCCACTACTAGCCAGATCTCGCGGCAAGCGCAAAGCATAGGCTTGACGACGCCGAAGCCGGCCACGGTCTCAACTCCGACGTCGACACCGGGCAAATTTAGACACCCATTAACGACGGAAATTTTGAGGCGCAATGCTTCATCCACTATTACGGAACGGCACGTCAAAGGCGCCTTGACAAATGCTGCGGCACTGTTTGCCTCGTTCATCTTTAGCGATGTCTATTACAGCAGGTTTGTTGGAGCTGGGATCTCGATGCTGGACCTCGACTGATAGTCTTTCCCAGTGTGACTCCTCTGCTGAGCAAGACCGGTATCCTCGACGCCTCGCGGGTTTCCTCGACCGTCCTCCTCCTCGTCCGTCTTCTATTCTTCATCAACATAGCGCTCCTCCTCCGCCCTGTATTACCCTATGCCCCCGCCCAGGACGAAGTCAATGATATTCCCTTGACACCATCTCAACGACAACTCTTGGGGTTGGCGCCATCGACAAATTCGACGCCCACGTCAGCCGAATTGCCCGCAAGCTACATCACGCCTCCGCGTTATCGACGTGTTTCAAACTCGCAATTCTCCGGCGACAGCAACAACGGTTCTCCACATGGGTCGACCGGCCGCCGCAGCATCTCGGCAAACTACTCATCCTCCCCACTCTCGACATCCCGATATACGCTCGGTTTCTCATCCACACCCTCCCAATCCACCGCTGCTCGTCGCACAGCTTCCGGGTCGCCATTCTCCGCCTCACCGTCAGCGAGCCCCCTTTTCCACAGAGCAATCAACAACCAAAGTCAATCTCAACCCCAGATCCCCGACGTCGACTACAACGCGAGCTCATTTTCTTCGTTCAGCGCCAGCACCAGCACTTACCCAGGGTTCGGTGGCGCAAGTTTAAGTCGATCCCAAAGCTTGCGCGAAAGACAGAGACCAGGACGAGATAATCCGGAGCCGACTTCGCCTTCTCCAACGAGAGGACCTCAAGTCGTGCCCGGATTGAATTACAAGTGGTTATATGACAAGGGGAGGAACCTGCCGAAGATCGAGTCAAGCTATGGATTTTGAGTCGGCGAAGGGAATTGTACAACACGTCCGCGAACTTGGATTCTAGTAGTGAGCGGTCGCATATGAGGCATGGACGCCACGGTATTGACCTCTCCGTATTTTCTCCCGGCCCAATAACCGCTCTTGTTGTTCAGAAGACAGAGGATGGGGGTATTGAATGTGTTTAAGCGTGGCGTTGGGACGTGAATGTATGAGTCTGCAAGGCTTGAAGCCGCTGCCACACCGTTCTCGGTACCGTGAACTGTGGATGGTGCTCTCTTGAGTAGCCCAGAAATGATCAAACCCTTACGGACCCGCGGAGTACTTGAATGACAGTGACGCTCACGCGAAGGAAAAATACCCCGAAACTCCCTCTGCCTGCCTAATATCTACATCGCACAGAGTACGAGGTACAAAGTGCGAGATACAGATAGAAATCACAGTGTCCTCCCTCTCAAATCCTGTATCTCGTACTTGTCCCTCCGCCTTTTGTAGGCAGATCCTTCTTCATGATTCACGACTTATGTTTGACCTAAGGGTCAACCCTAGACGCCAACACGGTTCGCTCGCTGTGTGTTGTTCCCGCATATAGATAAATCAATCAATGAGCCAACCCCACATCTATGGGCAGGTTTTGAAGAGGAAGGCGGGGATCTTTTTCCGCGCTTAGGGAACTCTCTCCTCTCGCATAGTTCTCCTCTGCGTACTGTGCGACTGTCTTCGACCTGCACAATTGGCCTACTCGTACTCCATGGACGATTGCAGACTCATAATCGAATCGCATCCTTATCCATCAGAACGTGTAGCTCTCTCTCTCTCTCTCTCTCTCTCTCGTACGCCACCTGGGATAGTGCTGAGGCTGAGTTGATGCAAAAAGTCATGATTCGATTCTCCTTGCCCAACGTGAGTGTAAATGTAAATTTTTGCCATTTTAAACGTTACCGTGAGGTTCCCCGACTGTATCAAGTGCATTGCATGTCTCATGGCGAATGAAAGCCACCCATATCTACAAGACCTGGCATTTCCCAATGTACATTCGTCGTATAGCATCCCGCGGCGCCCCTTTTAATCCAACGCCACTCCGCCCTTAACAACTCTTCCCGAACCGCCGATCAAAGTCCCGCAACACAGCCATTACATTCGCCGCATCAATCTCCAATGCAGGTCGTCCTTCCACATTTGTGCCTCGCTCACTGGCGTAGAGCTTGGGCATCCACTCGCCTATGTCTCCTGCGGCACGCTCGTAAGCGGGATGGCGGGAGAGGGTCGTGTATGCGTCGGCACAGGTCAGTGTCACACCTGACGGCGCCTTTTGCACGGGTTGGGGCAAAGACAGGGACATGCCGCCGGCACGGGACCGTGTGGTACGGGTTGAGCTGCGGAGATGAGCCACGCTGGTCGTCGTGGTTCGGCAACACGAACCACCCGGTGTTTGTCCGCCACAGCATCCCGAAGGGGTGGCAATAGACTGAGCTCGTGACGCGGCGAGGGACTTGCAGAATAATGTGCTATTCGGATCGGCGCGGCACTGTGCGCACGTTCCTGGCCCGGAAACACCACATCCGGACGTTCCATCGGCTGCCGCGGTCGCAACGGGCATAGAGACGTCACCCTCCGAGGGAGGCGGCGTGAACTGATCGAGTTGTCGTGCTGCTGCTCGACTTATCATGCTTACAGCGTTGGCATTGCTCCGAGCCTGTTGCTGCTCCTGCTCGGCGGCGACTTCCGCACAGATACAGGGTGTGCCATCCGAGCAAAAGCCACAGGGATCCGCGACCGCAGAAGTTGGGGAATGATCTTCCTCTCTTCCAGCGCCTGTTGCTGAAGACTTTGAGGAGGCATAGATGCTGGTAAAGTCAGTTTCGAGGCCTTCTCTGGGTTCGCGTTTGATTCGTTTGTCAGTGACTGTAGTGTGCGAGGGGGAATGCGGGCGTTTTTCGTGCTGGTGGAGTGTGGCACCGTCACCAGACATTGTTGCGAACGCATCATCTATACACTGGCAGCGGGTTTCCAGTGTGCAGTTTCCGCAGCCAACAGATGTGTCACTGGCGGCAGGATCAGACTTGTCCTGGGAGGAAGCTGTGAGTTTCGTGGTGGAGGTTGGCTTTTTGAAAGCGGCCAGTTCACTTTCTAGTCTCCGACATCGATCCATCCAAACTTCCAGATCAGCCCGGCATTGTTCAAGTTCATTTCCCAGCTTGTCCACTGTTGTCCTTAGGACTTCTTGCTCATGTTCGTTTTCCTCTTCGATTTGCTTTAGTGTCTCTTCCAGTTCCCCCACTCGGGCGGCTCGTCTCTCCCGGAACGCCCTTTGAGCTGCTCTGTTCTGCGCTTTGCGTTTGGTAGGAGGTGTATCTGTCGCGGGCTTCCGTCCTGGCTTGGGCCGGGGTGGCACGACCCATTCTTTGGTTGTGAGAGATAGTGGTGCCGGGTTGGAGGCAGCGGGTGGAGAACTAGCGGGCGGAGTCTGGGCGGGTTTGATACATAGCGACGGTTGTCTGGTGAGTATAGGTTTCACGTTGATCTGAGCAGCACTTGGGGATGCTGCCATTGGGGACGCGGCATTAGAGGCCATGGTTTTGTGCGACACGAAACGATCCGATGATCCGAATTAGACCGAGGCTTGCTGTTTTGAGCTGATCATGTATGATGTATGTCTCGAGTCGCTGACGGCGTGCTGCCGACTGCAATTCAAATGGATTACCCTGGCGGCGGTTGCGCAATTCGTTCCCTGCGACTGTTGTGAGGGCGAACAGGTGATCCGAGCAACCTTGTCAGTCGAGGTTGAGACGAGATATCAAATTTTATCAGATTAGATCAAGAAGAGGACACGACCGATAATCGGCCTTGGCAGCGGGGCTCGGGATTATCACCTCAGGTCACACCACCATTGGCGCCAAGTGAACACCAGGACGATAAGGCTGTGAAGAGTGGTCGTATCATTTCGACTGTACAATGGTCCGCAGTATATAGTGCCCAAAGACACGATGAGGAGAGAACGGGTATCTCGAATGACGCCGAAACTCCCTGCTGTATGCCACAACGACAAGCTCGAACTCCCGAGTGAAATGGCATCAAATCACGTGCCCAATCGAACTCCTCATCAAAATTTACCACCATGAACACCAGCCTCCGCTGTGGCTGCTTCCGTGCCACTTTGTAGGCCTCCCACAAATGATGTTCCCCAGACGCCAATTAATCCCCAGAATCCGACTCGCCAACCACGGTAGAGCCCTTCGACACCCTGGCCCTTTCTCTTCCGCCGGGGTGCTTTCCCCATCAATGAAGCAGCCCTGTCCTTTTGAGTCTCCGAGAAGCCCTCTTCCCTTGTGATGCTCCAGATGGTTGGTAAAATACCCCGATAGGATTGTGGCACTGGGACAATGGTCGTGACGGCTTTGCGTTTCGAAGACGCGGTGGGTGGTGAATGTGCCGGTGATGTCCAGGTGGCAATCTGTGCTCGACGAAGGACCGTCTCTAGTGGAAACTTGATGGACAAATCAATAGCCGAACCTAGAAATGTCGCAACACTCCAACTAGCAGGGTTCATAGCCGGATCCAGTCCGAGGTATGACTTCAGCACTACTGGAGTGCTCGTCGATATGAGCGTAGGTAGGGTGGATGTGAAGAAAGTTATCGGGAGGAGGTGAGCTGGAATTAGGTAAGGAGTAGGCAAAGTTTGGAGCGTTCCTAATAGGGTGCGAGGTCCTTCGCTGGAAGGAGTAAGGATTAGTCGCGTCCTCGCTGCGTCGATCGGAGCAAGCACCAACGCCGACAGCGCGGCGGCCGCTGTGCTTATCAGAATAGTAGCTGCCGGAGTTGTCGAGGTAAGTATCGAAGGATCTGGAACTGCACCCCCGGCCGAGCAAGAGAGAATGTCGTTCTCTGCTACTCCAAATACAGCCGCGAGGAAGCCCTTGAAGAACGTTTCCAACGTCCGAGTCAGAATATTGTAGACAAAGGTTGAGTTTGTGGCCCGCCACATTGACAATGCGCCGCCGCTTGACGACAGAGCGGAGAGTGTGTCGAGAAGTGAATGAGGATTCTTGAGATGTATCCGACCATCTGAATGCCGATGACTGTCCGATCTTCGAGGCGAGGCGATCTCCCGGGGTGGTCTGCCGCGGCGACCGCGAATTGGCGAACGACTCGATGAGGGTGGCTCAAACGGCGCCGTAGAAGTGAAATAGTTTGGCTCATCGTCCGAAGAGTGCTCCTCATAGTCATTGTATCCGTTCAGCTGGTTTTCCTCCTCATATTGGTATCTACGCCTATTCCGTGGCTTTTCTTCGTCTTCTTCGTCATCCTGTGCAACGCGCGTCTGCAAAATGAGCTTCGCGACCTCAAATGGCTGCCCGAGCACTACGGTTGTGTATTTCCAGAAGGCCTGGTCAATATATGACTTGATCGACCCCGTGAGAGATGGTGAGGCTTCTGGAATGTAGTCTGAATAGTCAATGTCAGGAAACGCGAATCCAGAAGCCTGGCTGCTCGGTTTCGAGGCGCTGGAGGTTGCATTTGGTAAAGCATCAGTACCGATGGAAGGAGGTACGTAGTATGGCCTCAATGGGTTCGGGACATATTGTCTAGAGTCCTGCATGTCGCGAAGCTGTAGAAGCGATGTCCACAGCTGATCGCAACTCTTGTCTGCGCAGTCTTGAACAAACCCCGAACATAAGGTGATGAATGTCGTAATGCAGTAATGCACGCAGAGCAATGTACGGTGCAGCAAGCAACTATCCGAACGCAGTTCCTGTCATTTGAAACTTGACGTCATCTGAACGGGGCCTCCACACAGTGGCACATACCTAGGTACTTGTACTGTGTAGGTCTAAGACGGATTGAAATACAGCTATCGACTGGAGAAAGTATTGACTCGATGAAAGATGCCCTGCTTAACTGCCTTGCACGTTGAGTCGCCAAGGTGCGTGTGAGCGGCTCAGCCGTTATATTAGGGACATCTGTTTTATCATCTTGCCATGCACACTTTTGTGCTTCACCTCTAACACAATCCATAAGAGTCTATCTTCCTGTCGGCCCTGGCTTTGCTCGTAGTGTCTTCATGCATTTCCGGACGTCTCAGGACGGAAACGGAGGAGAGGGGAACTGTCCTCACCCGACAGACCAGGCGCACCTCAGATGATCCTCGTTCGCAGAAACAGATCCCTTGCCTCAACGCTGGATCAACGCCATTCAAATAAGTCAGAATCTTCCCACCTGGTGACCGCCGTACGCCCTTGCAGACATTCCGTATCAGGTCTTGTTCAAAATTGAGAGCGCTTCTCTCGTAAGACGACACACTAAGTAGCTATCCACCGATTGATGTTGTCCATCAAAGAGAGCGCGAGATCCGAAGGTCGTGAGTTATATAAATTATTTCTCAATTAACGGCATCTAAGGAGGCAAGACTGTCAGTATTGTAGCGGCCAAGTCCACGATGGTCATGCAAGATCTCGACGCATGTTTAACAATTCGAAGCCAGGATTCGGCCCCCAATCGATCATCGAATAGGAGAGTTCCCTGTCACGTGCACGCTACCACACAATGCACATATTCGAATATTTCGCACACAACACTTCAAAATTTATTTAATTAACAACTATGGGGTCAATCGAGGACGCAATTGCTGATCTGGCATCGCAAGAGGCCCCGAATATTGCTGCGACAGCTGAAAAGTACGGTATTAAGCGTTCGACCCTCTCACGACGCTGGAGAGGCGAAACCTCTAGTCGATAAGAGCATTTCGACTCTATATTATTACTCACTAAACACTAATAGAAGAACCTCGTTATCTATATTAATAAGCTTATCGAGAGAGATATTTCTCCGACTAATATAATGGTTTATAACTTTATATAAGATATCTACTAAAAAAGACCCGGAAAGAACTAAGTATACTAGTTTATTTAGACTAATAAGAATACACTAGTATCTAGATATTTAGCTAGCGCCGATTTAAACTATAAAAAGGTAGATAATATATAATAGTATCGCCTTTATTTTAAGCTAGTTAGAGCTTTATTATTATACTTATTTAATACTTATATATTATAGGTAACTACTAAGATTACTTAATATAATATTCTCCCCTAGAACACCTATAATATAAATAAAAAGGGCTTCTTACTTAGTATTCTTTAAAAGGCTAAGAGGGTCTTTACTAAAAGCTACTTTAATAGTAGTAAACTACTTAGTATAGACTAAGATAGTAACTATAAGTAGATTATAGTCCTTATAACTATTTATATAGATAATAGCTATTTACCCTCTTCTATTATTTACTAGGCACTTATAATAAACCTCTAAGATAGTTAGCTAGATAATTTCAACACTAAGAAGGATAAAGCCTTCTTTATCTCCTCTCTAACTAGCTAGATAAATAATAAAGTTAGGTATATAGAGTTAAGTACTATATTTAATTAATTCACTAAGCTAAAGATATAAAATAGATATAATTATCGCCTTCTCTTCTTAGATAAGTATAGTAGTTATATTAATATAAAGTTTTTAACCTAGTATAAATAGTATAGAGTACTTATTATAATATACCCTCTATATTTAATATATCGCCTTTAGCTACTTAATATTAGCTTATTTAGCCCTCTAGCGAACTATTACTCTTAAGAACTTAATATTTAGATTTATAAGATATAAGGCTTATACTATATTAGTAAGAGAGAGTTCTTTAACCTATTTAAGACCGCTTAGTACTATATAATAATCTATACTAATATACTAAGTGGCTAGGAGAGGATAAGATTATAGCTATTTAATCTAGAATAGATATACTAGTAAATATAGTAAAGATAGAGAGCCCCTAGCTATTTAATAGCCTTCTCTCTCTCCGCGGATAATATAAGATAAGTATAAAGCTTATTTAAATAACTAGTAGGCCTATAGCCTAATCCGAAGATATAAAAGCTTTAAGGCTTACTAGAGAAGCTATTAGTGTAAATATAGCTTCTAAAGGCCGAGAATAAAGGCTTATAGTATACTATATATACGGAAAAGAGGTAGAGATAGCGCGGGAAGCTTTTATTTTATAATCTTAATAAGATTAATAAAGGTAAGGTAATATTCTTTAGTCTAACTAAAATCTAATTTACCTAATAGTAACTTTAAGACTAATAAGACTAAAAAGACTAAAAGTAGGCTTAGAAGGCCGAGCTTAAGCGCTAATAACAGCTTTAGAAGGAAGAGAACTAGTAGTTAGTGTTATAAAGGCGATAATAGAGAGACTAGTAGCGCCTCGAAAGGTAGACTTAAAAGCACGAGATAATATATACTAAATAGGCTAACTAGTAGCTTTAAGAAGGCCTTAACTACTAAGACAGTATACTAACGGCATCGACTATTGCACCAGCGCACTAACAACAGCTTATTATCGATGCTAATAGTGATAAAGAGGCGGAGGGTGCTAAACAGTATACTACTCGGCCGCGGAGGAATATTGCATCGCCGAGGCATTTACAGGGTTATGAATTATATTAATAAGATAGTTAGATATTCATACCGATAATTGTAAAATAACAGCTTGTTCAGATGCGCAGTTATAAAATAATTAATAATTGCGCAACAGCCATGATGAACTGCAAAGCGTGCATTGTGTGGTAGCGTGCACGTGACAGGGAACTCTCCTAATGACTCTGCGGGATGGCGCCGCTGACGGTCGGCAATCTCGGAAGCAAACTTTATGAAACACGCTGGGCTTTCCATCTTCTGAGCCTCCACGCTCACCATCTTGCTTTGCAATTCGGGCTTTTGATCCCTCAGCGTCCGGACGACTCTGCATTGAAGGATATATAGTGGAGGACACAGGCCAAGTGTATGTGCTTTTGTCATGAGTTAACAACTTCTCCTGCGCGTCCATGTTCGAGCTTACTTGTACCTTGTCCGTCTGCTGCAAGTACCCTTTGATCTTCCTAGGGTGTTTCATCGAGACCCGATCTGGCCGCAAGAGTCCCATGGTGCCGAGAGATCAAAAAGGTTCCCCAACAGCTGCAACCCCAGGATCTACTGCATCTAAGCTTTTAACAAGCGGATGCCCTGCTCTAAGAATGGCTAGAACAAAGAAGCCTGAGGGAATGCTTTTGCTCGATTGCGCTGGGGACGGGCCTCAAATTGCAGGCTCAAGCCAGACTGACCGATCCCAACCCCTGCTACTGTACCCAGGGCAAAGCACCATTTTCCACCATCAAGACAAATTCAGGAGCGGCCATCGTTCCTTGATCAAAGATGGTGAGAGCTGAGGGCCCAGCGGCGCTGCTATATGGACAGTCGACGCCGCCGGCCTTGGTCAGACTTTGATCATTCCTCGCATACTGGTTCACTTCGACGACCAGAGCCGGGCTCGGGTTACTTTTATTTCTTTTCTACCTTAGTCGCTCGTTTCTGTTAGCTCGAGTCTCTCGATGCTGTACCTTCTTTTCGCTTATCTGATTTGCGCTGGTTTCATAGCACCCACGCTGGCGCAATCAGTCTTTGCACACGTTATTGTAGGTCTGTTGTTTTCGACCCTACACCTACGATACTGACATCCTCCAGGTCGGAAATACATACGGTTATACGCAGGATGACTGGGCTCGAGACATTGCAATAGCCTCGAACGCAAGCATTGACGGCTTTGCACTCAACATTGGCTATCTCGACACCATCAATCCAGGCGGCTTCGTGCAGGCCCAGCTCGACAATGTATATCAGGCAGCGGATGCGGCTGGGTTTCAACTATTTCTGTCGTTTGACTATGCGGCGCAGGGCGCCTGGGACCAGAACGCAGTGATCAAGACAATCACCGGCTACAGCTCGCGTCCGAGCCAGTTTAAATGGGAAGGAAAGCCTGTGGCGTCAACTTTCGAGGGCCCCGACAGTGCGAGCGACTGGGGATACATCAAAGCACAAACGAACTGCTTCTTCGTGCCGGATTTCTCCAGCCAGGGAGCAACCGGCGCAGCGGCCAAGCCCTATGTTGACGGCCTTCTCTCGTGGAATGCATGGCCTGAAGGTGCAAACGATATGACAGATGGTGATGACCAGGCTTACGTCGCAGCGCTCAACGGCAGACCGTACATGATGCCTGTGTCTCCATGGTTCTACACCAACCTGCCACAATGGTCCAAGAATTGGCTTTGGCGAGGCGACGACCTTTGGCATGATCGATGGCAGCAAGTAGCGGAGATTCAGCCGACATTCGTTGAAATTCTGACCTGGAACGACTGGGGTGAATCCCATTATATCGGCCCGCTCCCGCCCACTGACTCGGCAATCCCGACGGGCGCTGAGCCATACGTCAACAGCAACCCTCACAACGCGTGGCTGAAGGACCTACCACACTATATCGCGAAATATAAAAACATAACACGACCTGACGAAAGCCACGTAACCTTCTGGTACCGCCTGAATCCCAACAACTCTGGCTCTACAGGTGGGACGACCTGCAACACACCGAGTTATCAGACCACGTTTCCCCCGCAAGAGTGTGTGGCGGATGCTGTCTTCTTCACTGCTTTTGTACCGGACAGCGCCGTTGCAACTGTGAATGTGACCATTGGCGGAGCCACGCAATCAGTCACGGCAGATACGCCGGGCATCTTTCATTCTAGCGTGCCTTTCAATGACATCGGTGATGGTACGGTGTCTGTTGCTGTGAGTGCCGATGATGGTACTGAGATTGGGCCAGTCAATGGTGCCGCCATCACGACGAACTGCGTTCGCGGCAATGTCAATTGGAATGCGTGGGTGGGCGGATCGTGAAGAAGCGAAAAGTGATGTTGTGGGCAGGCCCGCCTACATCATCACAGCCGTGGGACAGGGCCACAGTAATCCAGATCGAGTTTCGGGATATATACTTGGTATTGAGAAGCAGGCGTCCTCGCCGCTTTCGCCAACTCTAAGTTTCCGAAGATTTTCTGCCGCTCTCAGTCTCTCAAATTTCCCATCCCAGACAAATGCTCTATCGCAATGGACCCGTTTTGGCAGCCTGTATCTCCTGGCTGATTCTCGAGTGCAGTACCGACGCAGTTCTAACTACCTTCTAAGGAAGGGGCGTACGGCCCATTTATTATTCCATGCCTCGGTGACATCTAGCAGACCTCTGAACCAAGAGAAAGAGCAAGAATGCCGCAGCCCTGTCGTTCGTCCCTATCACCGCTTTGAAACGATTGATTTTGGACACAAGCAAAAGGTCTGCGTTCCGTCAGGTGAGAAGGATAGAGGTCGATTATCTCTGGTCAGGTCTCCATTTTATGCCCTCTTAGTTAATAGTCGAGTCCTAGAGGGCGGCGACAAGGAAGGATCTGCGACAAATCCATTGGGCTTGGAACCTGGGGTATCATCTTGTTTACATTACTAGCACGACCATCAAACCTCAGAGCGCCGCGTCGATCGCTTCTCTCGTGGCGTTCAAGGTTTCTACGGGATCTATCCATCCAAAACAGTCAGTGGGGAGCTGTGGACCTGTGGTTGGAAGGTCACCGCGACCGGCACTTACGTGGAAGATCGCTGTGGATGCAGCAGCTGAAGCGACCGTGTTTGAAATCGAGTTTGACTGGGACTTGAGACGTCTTGGATACGACCACGTTCTCCTTGATCATTTTTTCGACTTTAGGCCGCACTTCCTCGAGAGGGACTCTTCCATCCGTCCTTTTTTTTTGCGCGGGACTGTCAGCGACGTTGTCACCGTAACTCGGAGCTTTTTTGACCTCCGGACACTCCACGGGAAGAGATACTTACACGATCGACATCAGCTGTCCCTGGTCGTTGTAGTTCAGGTCCGGATAGAATTCCGGCAGGAACGGCATCCCCCTTTCGAACGCCATCTCCTCCATCTTGGTGTTGGCGATGATCAAAGCCGGCACGTCGAACAACTGAATCGCGTCCATGACGGCCGCGCAATGCTCCCTGCTGCCCTCGCACAGCCGCCACAAGTACCCGTGGGTCTTGATGTGGTTCAACCGCATGCCCTCGGCCCTGAGCATGCCCGCGACCGCGCCGACCTGGTAGACGAGCTGGTCGAACAGGTCCGAGGGGGAAATGTCGAGGTACCGCCGGCCGAAACCTTCTCTGTCCGGTAACGACGGGTGCGCACCGACGAGGACGCCGTGCTTTTTCGCCAGTCGGATTGTCCGGTGCATGATGACGGGGTCGCCGCCGTGGAAACCACAGGCCACGTTGGCCAGGTCGATCAGAGGCATCAGCTCTTCATCGGGTCCCTACATTATTGTCGGACTCCTGGTCAAAAGACGGTTTCTTGGAAAACTTCCAAAAGTCATGTTGTGAAATGCAGAGGGGGCTGGCGCGGAAGGGAGGAAAGGGGAATCGATCTACCATCTTCCATTTCCCGTAGCCTTCACCCATGTCGCAGTTGATGGTGACGCGAGGCGTATCGGGGCCGAACAGGTCGACACCCGCATTCGGTCCTGCATTTTTACCCTGGAGCTGTTGTACCATTGCTGAGTCGTGATGTGGTTGTGGGGAGGGGAATTGGGACCGTTCGGACTGAAGCCTGGGTTTGACATTTTGCAGATAATCCTAATGGATTGTCCTATAGATATGGTATTGGCTAGACCCGGAGCTGCCATGGCTTTTGGTTTGGTGGAGTCCCAAGAACTGCCAGTACTAAGGAGATAAGTATCGGTCCAATCCCAGACCAGCGGATGGGCGTTTCGCTTGCCTCTATCGCGGTTAGTTTGGCATCTCGCTTCCCGGCTGTCACCGACAATGGGTGCCAGATGGAAATGACCGTTTCCGGCGCAGTCGAGAGCTGAGTAGGATCATTGACTCAGGACAATAGAACGTTTAGATCTGTCATCTTGCTGGTCGGATGCATTCTTCCTTTCAACGTTTGTGTCACGAAGGACTGGACAAGTCCAGACAAACGCGGGGTCACCGAAAGAAGACCCTCGCGTGCCTCGCAGCAGCAGTGGTGAGTGCGAGGACTGCACAAGCATCGGGCCTTAACATAGTTGATATATGAATTAATTCAACGACACAACTCCCCGGCATCTACTCTATCTACTGGAAGCTCAGGTTAGTCACAATGAATACCAAGCAACGAACTCCACCGACGTCCTTACTTCCTGCTTTCGAGGGCTGAGGGCTCCGGGCTCAGGCCTAAACAGTCTTCTCGAGCGAAGCATCGGAAGCGGCCTTCTGTGGACTATCCGCGACGTTATGCATATTACCTCCCAGCACCTCCGTGCCCTTGGTGTAATTCAAGACCTCCTCGCCTTGGATCTCCTCGTCCCCAAACCCAGGTACGCCGCTCCAGTCTCCGACGCGGGTACGGGTCGACCAGTCGACGACCTCATCCGGATGCACCGCCTCGCCGGATAAGCTGTAGGTCGGGGGGAAGACGAGGTTTAGGGCCCAAAAGGTGAGGACCGAGACGATGACGGCAAAGATCCAGTTGAGATCATACGTGTAGGGCTGCACGTTCTTGATGCTCGGGTTGACTTCGCTGATGAAGCCTGGGATGTTGGGGACGTAGGCACAAAGGAATGCGGCGTATGCGCGCCAGTTGATTCCGTGCCAGAACCAGAACTTGCCGCCGCGGAGCGCGTAGAGGTGGCGCACGTCCAGGGACCGCCGGCGGACGAGCCAGTAGTCGGCCATGAGGATGCCGCTGACCGGGCCGAGGAGGGAAGGGTAGGCACCAAGAAAGTCTGCAGACTCAGGTCAGCAAGCTGGGGCCCCGATGGTCAATGACCCTGGTTTCAAAACTCACTGTAGAAGCTTCCGGCGCTGTAGACGATTTTCCAGGGGCAGATAATCACCGACAGCACGGCGACGATCAAGGAGCCCCGGACGTTGTTGATGTATTTGGGCCAAAAGGACGACAGCGCAATGGCGACCGTGATGGTGTTGGCCGACAGGTTGACGCCGATGGTGGCAATGATCCAGACCACCGCCGCGATGAACACGGCGCCGCGGTTTTCCCAGTGGGCGAGAATCTCGGCCGGTTGCCAATAAGCCTCGTCCCACATCTTGATGGTCGCCGAGCAGGTGATGACCGCGCAGATGACGGGCAGGATGCCGGTGCAGGGCAGGGCGAGAGTCTGCACCCACGTATTGCCTGGACGTCTGGCGAAGCGGACAAAATCAGGGACTAATAAAACCAAAGTCAATTAGTATCCAAGTGTCTCGAGAGAGTCAGGTGGAAAGCAAGCCAGGGCTTGATAGGGAAAGAGAGATGGATCTTTAAGGCTCACTGTTGGTGGTGATGGTGGCAAAGTAGCCGGCGGCGGTGCCAAAGGCCTTGACGCGGGTCCAGTCTTGATCCCACCCAGACCCCTCGAGCTTCGCGCCATGCGTGACCAGCGGTCCACCATCCGGGACGTTCTTGAGCGCCCAGATCATCATGCCGATGAAGACCATGGGCGACAGGATGGCCTTCAACAAGAAGTACCACTTGAGCTTGTACATGGGGATCAGAGTCAGCGGGGTCTGGACGATCAACAGGATAAAGTAGCACAGTAGATCGGCGCTGGTGATGCCTGCGCTCGCTGGGAGGTGGTTGGGGATGTTGTCAAAATCGGGCCAGATGGCACGCAGCATCTGGTGGATACACTGTGCGATGCTCTGCGGCCGATTGTCAGTGAAATGAATATGATTCGAACTGGAACCCCCCCCTTACCAGGTTCAAGATGGCCAGCCACATCAAGGCCATGAAGGCGCGGATGACCACGGGGAAGGCTCCGCCTCGCATGCCCCAGGACATGCGGGTGGATAGCGGGAATCCAATGTGGTAGTTGGTGGCGATGTGGCCGCACAGGGCGACCACGATACCCGTGAGCAGGAAGCCGCAGAAGGTGATGGGGATGATCTCGCGGAACGTGAACCCCTGGCCGACCAGGATGGCGCCAAAGCTCCACGTGGCTATGGTGAACTGGTCGGAGCACCAGTAGGTGATGAAGTCCCAGTTCCTCCACGTCCGCTGCTCCGGTGGCACGGGATCGAGATCTGTCGGAGGTGTTAGCACATCATCCTGGGTCGATCTCGGGGCGGTGTCTACCTTTGTTTGACCACGAGGTCTCATGAGCAAAAATGGTGTCCTGAGGTGGCAGTACACTGATCTCCTTGAAGGTCCGGGCCTTGCTCTTCAGGCCTTGAGCATGCCAGAGAGCCTTGCAATTATCCTTCCATAGCGGCAGATTTGGCAGGGGCACCGCGAGAAAAGTCTCCCGACGAGGCATCCTGGTGGATACGGGCGGCGGTCGTAGAGTGATGGAAGCGACTGAGCAGCAAGACAAGAGACACTTCCCAGGAGATTTTTGTCCAGTGGTCTCCCTATCCGGACATCACGGTGATATATATGTGTTGCAAGAGCCCTTTTTTGATATCTCATTTCACTATCGGGATGGCAATGAGCCCAACATGACGAACGTGGGTCGAGGCGAGAGATAGTTCGAGATATCTCGATACGTGCCATCGTCCTGGAGTGAGTGTCTCGAGGATGCTCAAGTGCACTAGGCCCAAATTTACCACGGCGGTACGCATGTTCGAAACGGGATTAATTAACAGCACCGATCAGTTCCGCAGCGTATCGAAAGTTAAGACGCGAATAAGAGGTGGCGAGGCACGGGTTGGGTGGGAACAGTGGGACTGACTAAGAATCTGGACAAGCTGACCTGGTGCGGGTCTTGTTCCCTGTCCAGTATCTCTTATCGGACGAGAAACTCTCAGCTCCCCAGCACGGCGCGATGGGGTTTGGAACCTCATAACATACACATGATGGCCGTGTTCGGTATATGAAGTAGCATTCAGAAGTCTCAACAGCCTCGGCCGCCGTCAAACAGTTTCACCCCCCAACATCTTCTGTGCCACTATCTCCGGACCGCTTGAACTGGTCAATATGCCCGCCAGCGTTTCTACTTCGCAGGTGCCCGTGATCGACTTCTCTCTGTTCACGGATGGCGCCCCTGAACAGCGTCTCCACACCGCGCGGGAGATCGTGGCCGCATTCAAAGAGGTCGGTTTCGTGTACCTGGTGAACCACGACATCACCGACGAGACAATTGAAAAGGCATTTCAACAGGTGGGTGATCTCCGGGTCCTGATCCCCCTTGCCAACAAGAACAACAATAATCCATCGATAGTCCAAGTCAGATCGCTGCTTACCACGACCGTGGCATAGGGCGCTCAAATCTTCCGGATGTCTCCCGAGGAGCTCAACAAGCCCGAAGTGGCGCGCCCCGAGGTCGAGGCGGGAGCAGGCACATACACGGCTCGAGGGTATTGTGCCCTAGGCCGGGAGAAGGTGTCGCAAAACGTCTTCGATGCCGACCAGCTCAAGACCTTGCGCGCCGTGGCCGACTGCAAGGAATACTTCGACATCGGCGCCGACCGCGGGACGCCCGCTCGACGAGAGCCAAATCGCTTTCCGCCCAAGGAGCTGATCCCGGGCTTTGAAGAATTCATGCTCACCTTCTTCTGGGACTGTCACCGGTTCGGGCTCGAGATCCTTCGCGCCATCGCCATCGGACTGGGCATTGACGAGGATTACCTGGTCAACTTTCATCAAGACGCCGACCATCTCCGTGAGTCCGCTCTCCTCTGGTCTGCTGGTCATCATATTTTGTGGACGATGCCTTCAGGATTAGTCCACCCGTTCTATCATGTTTCTCACTGTTTGCTTGCAGTCCGTCTCCTCCACTACCCCGCGGTACAGCGTAAGACCCTGGTGTCCGGGGCGGCAGCTCGAATTCCGGCACATTCCGACTATGGGTCCATCACCATACTCTTCCAAGACGCTGTCGGCGGGTTGCAAGTGGAAGACTCTAAGAATCCTGGGAATTACTGTGAGTGACTGTCGAGGTCTCAACCCTGGTGTAGTGACCACCACTGACCGCCTTCGTGCAGTGCCCGCACCGCCCCTCAAAGGCGCCGCCGTTGTCAACATCGGCGATTTTTTGATGAGATGGTTAGTCGTCCCCGAAACCCCCTTTCTTCTCCTCGGTGCCTCGAGGACGGTGTCCAAAGTCCACTCGTACTGCGTTTGTTTCCATGATCCACTTCACTCACTCACTCGCTCTTTTTCCTGGTCATAGGAGCAACGATGTCCTCAAGTCGACGCTCCACCGTGTCGTCGAGCCTCCCGCGGCCAGCGCCCTGGACAACGATTTGGAGCTATCCCAAGAGCGCTTCTCGATTCCGTTCTTTCTGCAAGCGGACCGGGACAAGCTCATCCAATGTGTGCCAGGTCTGGAGGGCGAGACTGGGCCCAAGTATGCCCCGATCACGGCCATGGAATATCTCAACATGAGGGTCGCCGCGAACTTTACAAAGTGAAAAAGCAAAATATTCAAAGTCTGAAGACTTGATTGGGGTGGTCAATCAAGGGGCGCACTTCCAACTAGGGAGCGACCGAATAGTCTGCGTGGAAGTCACGGCAATCATCCCTTCACTCCCAGAATACAGTGTTAGGGAAGCCCTATGTAGATAGGCAGAATATAGCGGTAGTAATGATAGTCAATTCAGTGTCTAAATGTCTAAGTCTTTCTAACACTATGCTATAATAAGACTTCAAGCATGAGAGAAACATACATGCTTCTCTCATGCGAGCAGAGCGACTCTTATTTGGCGCGCTCTTCTCTTCATTGGCGGGCTGTCTTGTACCTATTAACGTTCATAACATGCAGGGGATCTTGGGATGAATATATTCAGTGTGTTCAAGCACCTGGAGTGACTGTAACATGGCGAGCCCAAGACCGAGTTGGATTGCGCTATCACGTACACGGCTTCAGGATCCCAACCAGTCCAGGGCAATGCAATCTATGTAGGTTAATTTCTTTTGACTCCTTCTCCGACCACCCCTCGAGTTCTCTGAGGCCACTCAAATTTCCCCTATATGCACCAGGTCATGCAGTGAGCTTTCCAACACGTCGAGACCGCTCATCAGGTCCTCCTCGGAAATGACCAACGGAGGTGCAACCCGGAGCCTGTTCGCGACCGAATACGCCAGGACGCCGCGTTTCTGCATCAACGCCGCCAGGCGAGCGGCTGTGACCCGGCCCGACGGATGCGATTCGTCGAGATGCACAGCACAGAGCAGCCCTTGCCCGGTGACCTGGAGCGTGGTGTGGCTCGATTGGATCGAATGCAGACGGGCCTTCATCAACTCTCCCAGCCGCAGCGAGCGCGCGGGAAGGTCTTCGTCGAGGACCACGTCGACGGCGGCGAGGGCCACGGCGCTCGCCAGCGGATTGCCCGAGTATGTCGAGCTGTGCTGGCCCGTGCGGAGCTGGGACATGACCTCCTTGCGACCCAGCACCATGCTCATCGGGTAGACGCCGCCGGTCAGGGCCTTGCCAATCACCACCAAGTCCGGCTGGACGTTGTATTTCTCATAGGCCATCATATACCCGGCGCGTCCAAAGCCGCTTTGCACTTCGTCGGCGATGAACAACACGTTGTGTTTGCGACACAGCCGCGCGAGGGCTCGGATGTAGCTTTCGTCGGCGGGCAGGGCGCCCGCGTGTCCTTGCACGCACTCGACCATGACCGCGGCCATCTTGTGCGCCGACACGCCGAACACGTGCTCAAGGTCCTCGACCGAGTTGAAGTGAACCGTGTGCCCGTCGACGGTTGGCCCGACGCCGGGGATGAAGGGGCCGAACTCTTGCCGGATGCCTTCGTTGTCTGACGCAGACAAGGGCCCCAGCGTCTTGCCGTGGTAGTTGCCCGACACCGTGACGACCAGGGCCTCGTCGACGGGGATGCCCTTGATGCGGTACGCCCATTTACGGGCCAGCTTGATGGCCAGGTCGGTGGCCTCGGACCCGGAGTTCATCGCAAAGGCTTGGTCCAGGTGCAGGAGCTCGCAGACCTTTTGACACAGCAGCGGGAAATGCTCGTTGTGGAAGGCCCGCGAGACAATGGTGATGTTCTGGCATTGCTCGATCATGGCCGAGACGATTCGCGGATGGCTGTAGCCCTGGTTGACAACCGAGAACATGCTCAGGAAGTCGAGATATCGGTTGCCGTCAATGTCCCAGACATAGGCCCCTTGTCCTCGGCTAATCACCAGGAGACTGGACTTCAGGGCGGGCGCGGCATATTGGCGATCGAGTCGAACATAGTCTTCGGTAGTCAGGGCGCTTTTGGCGATGACTTTGGGTACCAGAGGTTCCGTCGCGGTCGTCGACAGCGAGAGAGATCCCATAGTGATGTGCTGGTCCTCGATGTCTCTCGTGAGGTGCAAGCAAGAGTGGGCGTGGAAGCAGATGAGGTTGGCGCGCACTCAGTCTGTCGCTTCGATGGCCGATCGTCCGTATGTCTGGGCCGTGGTAGGTCATCAGGCGCAGGCATTGCAGACGTGATACGTACCAATACATGCTTTTATTTAGCTACGCCCGTTGCCCGACCGGGATGTGAGAATACATGCCCTGACATGATACTCAGCGCACCACCCAAAGGCCACGGGTTCACCCTGTGGGAAATCGATCAACCAGCGGCCACAGCCTAACCCCGCAGGGAAAGTCGAATCGCTGAGGCGGAGCGAATAGGGCGCTCCTGTTTGTTTGTTCGTTGAGTGAGCCCGCGGGCTCACAGACCCACTGGTGCATTTTCATTCAGATAGTACTATGTCAATCGTCAAGTCGATCGGCGGCGTGTTTAGCTGGGCGCAACAAGAGGTCCAGGTCCAGTCTGCCATGGCGGCCAAGGGTCAACGCCGCCAATCCGTCTTCGAAGAGTGCTCCATTTTCATTATTCATCTGGGCCCTATTCCGGGGCTTCTTATCATCCACCGGCTATGGATCGCGCGCATGTCCACGCGCCAACCTCAGATGTGTAGCCCCACTGAAAAGGCTCTGGTGGCTGGGACATCCAACACTCACACACGGACACCATCGAGGACTGTGGCGCAAAAGAACGGGCGAAGCGCAGCGCTGAGTATGAAGAGGTTCCAGAGTGATCAAAGGTCCATGAATGGTGAGCGAGGCGTCTCAGTCGTCAAAGTCCGACATCTGCGAAATCAAGACTGGGCCGCCTCGCGTGCACAAGGCTCAGTCACGTCAGGAGCAGCCTATCAGGATGCTGGGAATGCCCGAATCAGCCCCTCCCTTGGGCGGAGCCTTCGGCCCTAACTACGGCACGATAATTGGCTTAAATCGATATCTACGGAGTACACACTTTCAGAGCCCGGCTACTGCTCCATCGCTACGTACGAGCTAATCTCGTTCGGCAAGTCGAGTCGCCAGCCCAAACTGCTCATGGTGGACGAGATAGACTCGCGCTTGCTCGGCTCTCTGGAAGATTGACTTTCAGCCTGCATGAGGGCCCCCAAGACACGCTTGCGTCCTAAGAGGGACTCACTCCGAAGGCATCGCGTTTGAGAGCTCTCCCATTGCAATGTATATCCATCAATCAGTCATGGTTGTCCGACCGCGAGAACAGTCTGGTAGGTCATGGTGAATCATAATACTTGTCATAGGAGTCGGGGAACCCTTTCGCAAGGGATCCCTCGAGACAGAGATCTCAGTCGAGTGTTGGTGGCGAACCGAGGAGAAATCGCCGTGAGGTTGATCGCAACCTGTAAAAAATTAGGCATCACTGCTCTCGCCATCTATGTCGAAGAGGATGCTGATTCCGCCCATGTTCGGGCCGCCGACGAGCTGTATCTGCTCCAGGGCCACGGTTCTGCAGGCTACCTCAACATTGACGAGATCGTGGCAATCTGCCGGCAGAATGACGTCCAGGGCGTGCTCCCTGGATATGGCTTCTTGAGCGAAAACGCCGAATTTGCAGAGGCGCTACACGCGGCGGGAATCCTATTTATTGGCCCCGACGTCAGCACGTTGACCGACTTTGGTTTGAAAGACCGCGCCCGAGAGCTGGCTATTCGAGCCAACGTGCCTGTGGTTCCGGGGACGGGTATCTTGGAGGGACTTCAGCAAGCCGAGCAAGCCGCGGCGGAAATGGGCTACCCGGTCATGGTGAAGGCGACGGCCGGCGGAGGCGGCATGGGCCTCCACGTTTGCTACCATGTCGACGACCTCCGAGACGCCGTGGCTGGCGTCCAGAGCCGGGGCAAAGCGTTGTTCAAGAACGCGGGCTTCTTCCTCGAGAAGTTCGTCGAGTCGGGTCGCCATATCGAGGCGCAGATCTTCGGCAACGGCTTGGGCGACGTCCTCTTCTTCGGCGAGCGTGAATGCTCCATCCAGAGACGGCATCAGAAAGTCATCGAGGAAGCGCCCAGTCCCTACGTACTCGCCCATCCGTCGTTGCGGGCGCGGCTGGAAGCCGCCTCGATCACGCTCGCCAAATCCGTCAACTACAAGTCCGCCGGCACGATCGAATACCTAGTCGACGAAGCATCTGGGCAATTCTTCTTCCTCGAGGTCAACACCCGCCTTCAAGTGGAGCACGGCGTCACCGAGCTGTGCTACGACATCGATCTGGTGGAGATGATGTTGCTGCAGGCCCAAGCGGAGTGGCGGGGGTTCTCCCAACCCGGATCTGGGGCTGGCGGACTGTCAACCGCGGTCCTATCTACCTTTGCTCGAACAGGTCCCAAGGGCCATGCCGTGGAAGTGCGCATCTATGCTGAGAATCCCGCAAAGAACTACCTGCCGGCACCGGGACGGCTGCAGGCAGTCTCCTTCCCGGTTGGCGACCATGTCCGTGTTGACACCTGGATTGAGACCGGGTCAGTGGTGTCGCCGCATTTCGATCCTTTGCTGGCCAAAGTCATGGTCCACTGCACGGATCGAGAGGCCGCTGTGAAGGAGATGGTCAGCACATTGGAACGGACGAAGCTGCAAGGCCCACCGACCAACCTTGACTTCCTCGTCCAAGTGCTGCTCGCCCCGGACTTCGCGGCTGGATCCACGACGACGAATTTTCTCGACGACAAGTTCCAATATCAGGTCTCGGCCCTCGAGATTCTGGAACCCGGTACCGCCACCATGATTCAAGACTGGCCGGGCCGAGCCGGTGTTCCCAACGGCGTCCCTCCCGCGGGGCCGATGGATGCTCTGTCGTTTCGATTCGCCAATCTGCTGGTCGGCAACGACCAAGGGACCGAGGGTCTGGAGATCACCTTGTCCGGGCCCACGATCAAATTCCTCGCTCCGGCCACTATTTCCCTCTGCGGCGCCCCCTTTGACTTTAAGATCGACCACCGCCCAGCCGCTCTCTGGGCAAGACACCACGTCGCAGCAGGCACAGAAGTCCGCGTCGGTGGAGCGCCAGTCGGAGCGCGCGCCTACCTTGCCGTCCGGGGCGGATTCCCCAGCGTGGCAACATACCTGGGGTCGAAAAGCACGACGCCATCGCTTGCGTGGGGCGGCTACCAAGGGCGAAGGCTGTTGGCCGGGGATTTTCTCAACATCGACCCTGCGTGTTCACTGGCCGACAGCGCGTTGCCAGCGGCTTTCCAACTTGACAGTGCCGCCATCCCGGAGATGGGCCACGAATGGCGCATCGCTGCACTCCCCGGACCTTGGTTTTCCGAGGACTATCTTGCGCCGGAAGGGCAGCGTCATCTCCATTCCACATCTTACAAAGTCTCTCACAACTCGAGTCGAACGGGCATCCGTCTCGACGGACCTCCTCCCGCGTGGGGCCGCAAAGACGGCGGCGAGGGTGGAAGTCATCCCTCCAACATGGTCGGGTTTGGTTGTACGGTGGGCAGTGTGAGTTTCACGGGTGATTCCGCCGTGATCCTGCCTGCCGACGCGCCGAACCAGACAGGATTCATCGTCACCCATGTCATTGCCGGAGCGGATCAGTGGAAGCTGGGCCAGCTGCGTCCGGGCGATTCCGTCACCCTTGTGCCCACGACCTGGGCCGATGCCATGATGCGCGAACGCAGATTGAATGAATTTATCCGCTCTTTTCAATCCCAGATCACGACAGAAAGGACCGAGAGGACTGAAGACGCCGAAACCCCAGAGAAGAGAGAAACCGTGGGGAAAGGGGTCCTCGCCGATCTTCTTAACCCGGCCCCATCCACAGACCATGGAGATGGAATCCTGAGCATAATCGGCGCCGACGGCGGTGGCCGTCCTCGTCTCGTCCTGCGCCAGGCCGGTGAGAGGGCCATCTCGTGTCTCTTCGGCCCTGGCACATTTGACGTGGGCATCCGGGCAAGGATACAGGGACTTGCCAACATGATTCGGGACCACCCTCCCGTCGGATTCGCCCCTCACTCAGTTCCCGAGAACTGTTCTCTCCTCATCTACTTCGATCCTGAAGTGATAACGCAAGCAGCCGCAGTCGACACTGTGGTCGCACTGAATAACGCATTGCCTCCCCAAGGCGCGTCGCATATTCCCAGTCGGATCATCCACCTACCTGCTGTGTTCGACGCTGATGCTGTGGAATGTCACGAGACGATCCAGCGGTACATGCTGCTGCAGCGATCCCGAGCGGCGTACCTGCCCGACAACATCGATTTCATCCGGCGGAGCAATGGGCTGAAGACGCGAGACGAGGTCAAGAAGTCGTACCTTGGGGTTCCCCACTTGGTCAACGCCGTCGGTTGGCTGTCGGGGCTCCCCATCTACACACAGGTCGACCCACGACATCGGCTGGTGGTGCCCAAGACCAACCCGGCACGGACCTTCACCAAGGCCGGCTGCCTGGGCACGGGCGGGGGCACCTCGTCCATCTACCCGAACGACTCTCCGGGCGGGTATCAGCTTTGGGGCGCCACGATCCCCGGCATCTGCTGGGACACGTATGGGCAGCGGCCCGGCTTCAGCCCGACCCGGCCGTGGCTGTTCGAGCCGTTCGACCAGCTCATCTTCGATTCGGTCAGTCGGGCCGAGTTTGACGCCGCCGTCAGAGCGTTCCAGGCGGGACGGTATCAGATCCGGATCGAGCAGGCCGTCTTCGACATGGTAGAGTATGAGGCCCTGCTCGAGCGAACACGCGACGAGGTGGCGGAGATGAAGAGAGTTCAGCGAGAATGCACGGAACGAGAAGCGGCGTTGGAGAAAGAGCTGTTTGCGCAGTGGCAGTGCGAAGTTGGACGAGCAGCAGAAGCTGACGAGCTGGAAAAGAGGGCGAGAACCCAGCGGGCTCGAGGTAAGATCTCCCCTTTTCTCCCTTCCCGGCGCGACTTGAGCAGATTCATGAGATCTCTGGAGCCTGCTGAACGCTGACAAAATGGTGCGGATCAGATCCTTCGCTCGTCCAAGTGCAAGCCACGATGATTGCCAACGTGTGGAAGATCGAAGTCTCCAGCGGGGACATCATTGCCGGCGACAAGGTCGTGGCCATCCTCGAAGCCATGAAGATGGAAATCGTGGTGCGCGGCCCCTCTAGTCCGGGCCGATACCAGGTAGAAGATATCCTCATGGACACAGGGGACCGCGTAGAGACAGGCGATGTACTTATGCTGCTCAAGAGACTGCCAGAAGCAACAACGCAAGGACAGCCGTGACCGGAAGAATCAGTGTTTGAAGGGGAGGAGGAGCCTTGCGCAGCTTGACTCGAGTTGTGACCTTGAACCAAGCGATCATGCCATGACAAGCCCTTCGGTCCAAGCGAGAGCGAAAGGTCAGCTCCGCTTGTATGTAGTATGGAGTAATTAGTCTGTGGCTCTCGACAACTGATAACGGAGCCACCAGATGATATCCATTTCCCCCGCCCGCCACGAGGGGGCCCTGGGACTGAACAGCCCGCATATTAAGCTCCCAGATACACGATCTAAGTTTAGATAACACTCTGCGCGATACCAATCAGAGGTCCCACCTTTACCCTTCCGCCTGTGCGGGTCCTAACGCAGCATGTGATACAGTGCATAGTCGGTTCGGGACCTTTAATGTCCTTGGTCCGGATCTTCTCAATCCAGATTCCAGAACGGCGAGCCGTCTTTCCCTACATCCCCAGTTCCTCGTCCACGACGAGACACAGGCGTGAGCTTTTGCACCGGACGACCCTCGAGGCTCCATGGCTCTAGATTCTCGATCCAGATCTGGTAGGCTCGCAATGTCTTCTTGTTGTTCCTCCCCACGCACGCCGCTGACTATTACCACCGCAAGGGTGTGCTGCATGTCGCCGCCGCCGGCGCAAGTGTGACGAAGGACGTCCTCAGTGCGCGCCGTGCCTCCGCCGCGGGATTCAGTGCGAGTACAGGGTCTCCCAGATCAAATGGTCGCACGCGAGGACATTTCAGGCATGTCGTCTCCCTGGAACTTGTGGGCGAACTACCAACAAGGCGGGCGGGAGTCGTCCTTATCCTTTCGATGACGGCCGCCAACCGGAGCCAGCAGCCCGTTCGGTCTGTTCCAGTCCGGATGTCGTCGAGCTTGGGCCTGAGAAGGTGAAGACGAATCAGCTTCTCATCACTGTCCTGGACAGTTCCTCCTTCACCGACATCAATTCCAGACAGAGTCCGAAAGACAGAATGCCGGTGCTGGACTTCGAGCCCGCTGTGCAGGTTCAGATGCCTGAAAGGGCCGGTTCTGAGATGGCCTCGATGGCCTCCAGGTCCCCCATCGAGGCAGCGCCCCTGACTTCCTCCCCGATGTCCCAGTCGTTGCTGTCCCGCGAGGCCACCCCAGTTGAAGACGACCTAGAGAGCCGCGACGAAAACGGCCACGAAGACGCAAACTGGCAATTCATCGACCAGTCACTCGGCCAATTTCTGGAGCCCCTGTTTGACACGCCCGGGGAGCAAATCGCATTCATGTACTGTATGTTTCTGACCGCGATGGGCCCAACAGCCTCGGCCGACCCTCACTGACCTCGTTTCTACAATACTGACCGAATTGGACATGTGTGACAGACATCAAGCATTTAGCCGGCATTATATCACCCCGAGACGATGGACAGAACCCGTACCGCAAGCTAGCGACTTTTGCGATCGGCAACCCTGTCCTCCTGCACACCCTGGTCTCGATTTCCACCGAATGGATGCTCCGGTATGGCCACAGCAACGCGAAGCTGGCCAGCGATCGGCAGTCCAAGGCTCTCATGTCGATCAAAAGCCTTATCAGTTCCATGGAACAAGAACAAGCCGAGGCGACGAGGGACTTGGATGGCCGTGGCGACCGTCTTCTATCCTCGGCCTCGCAGGAATCCCTACGCGCCTCGAGGGAGGCCGCCCTGAGCGCCGTCCTGATGCAGATCGCGCATGCCATGTTCTCGGGCAGCTCGGGCGGCCAAGCCCACGTCCAGTGCGCCTTTTACCTCCTCGACCAGCTCGGGTACACGACTCAGCTCCACCCGAGCTTCCTCCCGCGCATGACCGCCCAACGATTCGCCATTGCCGATGTCGCAGCCTCTCTCCTGCACGCGACACGGCCGAAGGCGCCCCTGACGTTCCCCCTCTACCAGGTGAACGAGGACCTGGACAGGACCGAACCCTCCTTCCGCCGGATGACGGGCTGTCCACAGCCGGTGCTGAGCGTGTTGGCGCACATTGCCCATCTCAGCTGCGACCTGCGGGAAATGAGGCGCGATCCCTCCGCCGAAACAGAGACCGAGACAGTCCTCCGCATCGCGGACCGTCTCGACTTCACTCTCCGCTCCTGGGGATTTCAGCAACAGTCGGGGATCTTATGTCAGTATCCCGGCCGGCCACTGTCGGAGCTAGAGTACGACGAAGCGCGTGACGGGCCAGTCTTCGGCACGACCGGCCGGTACCATCTCTCCCTGTTGAATGAGTGCTTCTACTGGCTGGCGCATTTGCTCCTCCAGCGGCGCATCTACAGGGACCCGCGGAGTTCGCGGCGCGTGCAACAGACTGTGAAGAGGGCGCTCGCATTGATGAAGGCCATCTCGCCGGACGAAAAGCTCGCCACGGCCCTGCCCCTGCCTTTCTATCTCGTCGCGCGAGACTGTGCGGACGAGGATGATCGGACCTGGATCCGTGCACAGCATCGGCGGATGAGGGATCTCTATCGGACGGGCGCGCGAGACAATTGGATGCGCATCACGGAGCAGATCTGGGCCAACGAGGATCAAAAGCAGAAATGCCGCGCTGGGCTGTGCGGATCCAAGCGCGATCAAGGTGGAGCGGAGGATGCTGAGGACGAGACGCTCTTGGAGCAGCATTTCTCGCTGCTATTTTAGATAGGAAATGGGAACTTCGCCAATCTGCTTTCCAGCTGCCTGGTCGACAAGCATTTGCTGCAAGAGTAGGACAAGTTAGTGGCCGATCTGGTCGGGGTTAAAATCTACGTTTCCAGGTCATGTACGTGGTCCACTTCTTTCCTGTCGTCCTCTACTATCTCGGGTTCGTAACACGAGCGAATCCCGTAGAAAAACCATTCCGCAACGGTGTTGAGAGAGTCGACGGTCGAAAGCCCCGCGTCAAGTTTCGAGTCGCTCGTGGGCCGCATCGGGAGTCGGTAATCCTAGCCGGGCAGTAGAGGCCTGCGTTTCCAGCAAGCTCCGACTATCGAGCCAGTATGTGCTTCTGAAAGGGGGAGTGTGAGGAAGGGCGCAAGGCGGAAAGAGGTGCAGCAGACTCGGCGTGGATTTTGCTCCGGTTATGCCGCCAAGCAATTTGCGTCACTTCGCGTCGGCCGGTCGGCCATGCGTTTGGGACTTTTTATCGCTTCTCGGTTTTAAGCCATAATTTCTCTTCTTTGCGTGGCTACGGAGCTGCAACTGTCGTTGCTGAAGAAGGGCACCAGCATGTCCGGATGTAATGGAGTGAGAAGTCTCATCGGAGCGACTGCTCCACGGTGTCTGCGGCCTTGTTCGATGTCACCACTGCGATCCGGGCCAACTCGACAATTTCAACGGGACCTGTCCCGCAATGCCTCGTCGTTGGCACTGTGTCGGCGGCATCAGCATGAGGTTGCTGTCAAGAAAAATCAGATCAGAGACCACATTCGCGCACTGGAGTTGGGAAGACGGCGGTTCTCCACGAGCCCTGTGCAGAGCCATGGGCATATCGATCCTCCCAAACCGGGCGAAGAGTGGGTTCTATGCACGGACAAAGGGAGGAGATAAGATGCTAAAGATGTGGTTAGGCTTCACGTTACCTTTATCGATAAAGACGGAACCGAGCACAAATTCGAGGTTTCCAAAGGTGACAACTTGCTGGATATAGCGCAGGCGAATGACTTGGAGATGGAAGGTAGGTCGGCCATGTGTTCCGTTGTTGCTCCTCAGCTCACAAAACCGTTACAGGCGCTTGCGGCGGTTCCTGCGCGTGCTCGACGTGCCACGTAATAATCGAATCCGACGAAATGTACGACAAAATACCCGAGGCCAGCGACGACGAAAACGACATGCTCGACCTTGCATTCGGTCTGACCGAGACATCAAGATTAGGATGTCAAGTCCAGATGAGCAAAGAGCTGGACGGGCTAGTGGTGAAACTACCACAGATGACGCGGAACATGCAGGCTTCGGACTTTGAGAAGCGATGAAAGAGCGAGGCTGCAGCTAATAGACCTGTACAACACCAGAAGAATACCACCTTGCTCCTGGCTTGCTTGAACCAACTGCGCAGATACTCGGCGATAACCGTCATCATGCCACGGGGGTGCTGCTCTTGCTGCTCTTCTTCCCACCGATCAACTCCAGAAACCCTTGTTTGCTCATCTCGTTGACCTTCTCTTGTCGATTGGCCATCCCTATCGTGCCCTTCTTGCGCTCCTCTTTGGCCGCCTGCTCAGCTTTCACTTGCGCCGCCCGCACGGCATTGAAGAGCTTGACAACACCCCGTTGTGCAATCTTGCGTAGCCTCTTTTCTTCCTCGGCAACGTCGCCAGCCTGTCCAGAGCTCAAGCCCAATACATCCTTCACCCTGCCTCGCTCGAGGTCTTCTTTGCGATCGGCCCTCAGCTTGGCTTTTGCCTTCTTCTCTAACCGTTCATTGGCGAGGGCGGCACTTGTTTCAACGGCGTCTTTGCTCCGTGATAGGACAGGGTCTCTGCGGGCAGATTGGGACAGCTTGGTCGATAGGATTTTTGATATCGAGGTAGAGAATGCCTCGGGGTCATTGCGTTTGCTTGTGGGTCTCCTTCTACCGACGCCATCGGTATGTTCATCTCCGCCAGCCTCATCTGAACTTGCAGCGTTGTCCGAATTTGCGCCTTCATCCTCTGCATCTGTCTCGTCGTCGGAATCGTCCTTTGCAGCCACAAGCTCCGGCTTCTTGGTTCTCACTTGCTTCGGTCTCTTCACGGGTGCTGATTCCTCGTCACTGTCTTCTAAGCTGACCGGTTTGAAGCTTTGATCCTCTGGCTCGGCATCATCTTCAGAAGAACTGTGATAGTCCCGCTGTTTGCGAAAGCGTTTCTTGGGTCGATTGGTCTTGCCGCGGATACCATCCTCGACTTTGCGCTTCTTGGACGATAGAGGAGCCATAGTAGACGAATGGGCGTATCGTGAATAGGGGTGAATGCTGGTGCAGGACTGACCGAGATTTAGTCCAGAATTTCTGAATCTTTCTTGACCTGCTCGGCTAAACTGCGGCCTTTGTTTCCATTTCCATTTCCCACTCACTTCCCCCACACATGAGCACCGGGTGCCACCTTGATGCACCTCTCTTCTTCGCACCCATACTCCCATTTTATCTGAACGAGCAGCGCTCTAGTCCGGCAACATGGTTCTCTCAGACCTCGGACGGCGCATCAATGCCGCCGTCACCAACCTAAACCGCGAAGCCAACCTCGACGAGAAGGCCTTCGATGCCATGATCAAGGAGATCTGTTCTGCCCTCCTCTCAGCCGATGTCAATGTCAAACTGGTCAAGAGCCTCCGCAGGTCAATACAGAGCGCCGTCAATTTCAAAGATATCCCTCCGAACACAACGGCGAACCAGAAGAAGCGCCTGATTCAACAAGCAGTCTTTGAACATCTTGTGCATCTTGTCGACCCGCACGTCGAGCCATATAAGCTGAAGAAAGGAAGGCCGAACGTCATTATGATGGTCGGTCTGCAAGGTGCCGGAAAGACAACGACGTGTACTAAGCTGGCGAGATACTATAGCGCCCGAGGATACAAGGCATGTCTTGTTTGTGCCGACACTTTCCGAGCGGGCGCATACGACCAGTTGAAACAGAACGCCACAAAAGCAAAGATACCGTATTATGGGTCCTTGACGCAGACGGATCCTGCCGTCGTGGCGGCCGAGGGCGTGTCAAGATTCAAGAAGGAGAAATTCGAGGTTATCATCGTGGACACTTCGGGAAGGCACAAGCAGGAAGAAGCCCTGTTCGAGGAAATGGTCCTCGTCCAAGACGCCATCAAACCGGATCAGACCATCATGGTTCTTGACGGCACCATCGGCCAAGCAGCCGAATCACAATCCGCCGCTTTCAAAAAGACCGCCAACTTCGGTGCTCTCATCATCACCAAAACCGACGGTGGTGCCGCCGGAGGTGGTGCCATTGCTGCTGCTGCTGCGACCCATACTTCCATCATCTTCCTCGGCACCGGTGAACATTTGTCTGACCTGGAAAGATTCGACGCGAGGTCATTTATTTCCAAACTTCTGGGTTATGGGGACATGAGCGGTCTGATCGATCACATCCAAACCATCAGCAGAGAATCAGCGGGCATCAAAGAGACGCAGAAACACTTGGCCGAAGGCATCTTCACCATTCGGGACATGAAAGAGCAAATCACAAGTATCATGAAGATGGGCCCCCTATCCAAGATCGGCAGCATGATTCCCGGCATGAGCGGTCTCATGCAAGGTATGTCCGACGAAGATGGCTCCGAGAAGCTCAAGCGAATGGTCTACATATTTGACAGCATGACGGCCAAAGAACTTGACTCAGACGGCAAGATCCTGCTCTCTCAGCCGTCACGAATGGTGCGAATCGCCTGCGGTTCGGGAACCAGCGTGAGGGAGATTGAGGAACTGCTTACGCAGCATAAAGTGATGAGCAGTGTGGCCAAAAACATGGGTCAGCAGAAGAAGAATATGGCCAAGGCAAACAGTATGTTGCAAGGTGGTAACAAACAGCAACAGCTTGCAGCCATGCAGAAGAGAATGCAAAGCATGGGCCAAGGACGGGGCATGCCCGGTGGTGATATGGGGAAAATGATGGAAATGGTAAGCCGAAATTATTATTGCTGTGCCTCTGATGGCGGTCGAAGCTAACCTTCTTTGCAGATGCAGTCAATGGGATTGGGTTCGCCCGGGCAAGGAGGCATGGAAGCTCTCATGAACGGCATGGGAGGGATGTTCGGAGGAGGTGGTGCTGGCCGAGGCCGAGGAAGATGAGATCTACTTTGCGAGGCTGGTTGATGAGCTACCAAGATTGACGACGTAACGACTCACGGCCCAGAGACTCACCACACAGAACACTACTAGCTATATAATGGCCATGAAGATCAGCTGGCCCTCGGGTTATGGCAGACTCACCACCCACAGCTCGTTTACGGCCATAGCGTACTTTCCAAGTACAACATGCCGTTAATCGCCACCGACCGCTCCCAACTTCCACCAACCCCTAACAGCTGCGATCATAAAGTCATCCTCGGCCATGTTGATTACATCGGAGTTACCAGGACCAGGACTGACACCGTCCCGGCGGAGTGGCAGGTGACAAACACGCTGGGTCCATTCGCAAAGCAGAGCGCTTAGTCGGAGACGTGTATGCGCGCTCATCGGTCTCGGATGTTGTCGAGTAGCCTGAAGCTTGATCCTCGGCGCCACGATATTCAAACAAGCGGAGACGTCACCGCAATAGGTCCGAAGCTCGGCATTGGTGGCGGCAGAGTTGACAAAAAGCTTTTCAGAGGTGGCACGCCAGAAGTTGTGGAGGAGGGGTGATTGAGCCACTTCGCTACGAGGCCTCGCTCTGCGTATCTACAGATAGGCTAAGCTTGGTAACTGAATGCCGGGCCGCGCTCTACATACTCGGCATTTGGAAGGAATCTCCAGGCATCATTGCCTATGAACCTGGTTGCTTTGGGGGGTTATCTCACTTGCCAGACTATCAGACTATAATAGCCAACAACCGAAGTCTGTAAGAATCTAGAAGCCATTTCCGGTATCCATCTGATCCTCAGCACATATATCTTGTTGTACACGACAACGCTCCTAGTAGCTTACAGGCGTCAGCACCACACAGTGAGGATCATATGTACTGTACTTCGTTATCGACTCTAGATTCTTCAGCCCCCACCCGGTCATCGGCCCTGCCCTCTAAATTGAAGAAAGACCCCAGCATATATAAAATGCACGTATTATACGTTCCATCAAAGGCAGTAGATTCATCTGATGGCAATTCATCGAAAGGGTTGTCGTATATGCAAGGCCCACATGTCCCTCCCTATCCATGCTATAGAGTAAGTACTACAGAGGACATCTGGAATTGACTCGTCGTGGTGATTGTACGCTCCCTGCATACGGAGTACTAAGCCTTGTGCCCATCCCGGTGTCTAGCTAGAGCAGGCGACAGGGATGCCCGCTCCGCCAATAGGAGCTCGCACTCCCTTTTCGCCGCAAAATCCCGCGCGGAGAAAGTCGAGTCGTTTCCGGTTTTGGCGCTTGCAACAACTTTTCCGGTCGCATGCGCTTGCTAATTTATTTATTTAACTTGCCGTATCAACCACTCCCATTACCTGACCACATTCGCTCATTCATTCCCCAATAACACTGAGACCAGGCCCTCTGAGATGGCATTCCCTGGCGGGTTCGGCGCCGGCGGCATGGCGGGCGGAGCAGCAGGAGGGAACGTCGGCATGAGCGAGCAGGAACAACGGATGGTGAAGATGGTATGAGTGACACGATCGACTCGCAATACCGACCGCAGCGTGCGGCGGGCAACCGCACAGAGAGAATCAATCCCCTCGATCCCGCCGCTGGGTCTCTAACGCGCGATGCCACATGGGAAGAATAACTGCTAACTGTTGTCCCCTTCTCGACGCAGATGCAAGCGGGCATGGAATCCTGCGTCGCCAAATCCGTCCTCGCCGGCGGGGCGGGCTTCGTCCTCGGAGGCGCGTTCGGCCTGTTCATGTCCAGTGTATGCGTCCCACACCTCGCCTCTGCTTTTTTGCACCTTCCCCCACCGCACACTGACTGACGTTTTCCCACCCAGATGGCCTACGACACCCCGCTCTCGGCACAAGGGCAGCAGATCACCGCCCTGCCTGTGCGGGAACAACTGCGGCGCGGGCTCAAGGACATGGGCTCGAAATCCTACTCCTCGGCAAAAAACTTCGCCATGATCGGCGCCCTGTATTCGGGCACGGAATGCTGTATCGAGGGATACAGGGCCAAGAGCGACCTATACAACTCTGTGAGCGCGGGTTGTGTCACGGGGGCCATTCTCGCATACAAGGCCGGTCCGCAGGCTGCTGCGCTCGGGTGTGGTGGGTTCGCGGCGTTCAGCGCGGCCATCGATGCGTACATGCGCATGCCGGAGAGTGATTGATCGGACGAGGGGACGGCCGGGAAGACACAATCGATCGAGAGAATCTAGAGTGGCGCCGCGCCAAGAGAGCACGCGTGAATAGAAGGAAGAAGATACTACTACACCAACCACGTTCTTGCATTGGGCGTGGCGTGGCGTGGCGTCATGGGCGACTCAGGCGGGAATGGAAAGCACGGGCTGGCTGTCAAGCATGCATACAACGCGGCAGGCAGGGTGTTCCTGGCGTATCTGCTCTTTGCGGTCGCGCTCAGTCTATATGGTAAATATGGGGGACATGGGACACGATACTAGGGACACAAGGCCCTGTCCGGCGCATCTAACTTAGCGGGTGGTTTGCAGGCGCAGAACAGGTGGAACGCGCGAAGAACATTAATTGCAGGGAGATTTCTGCCGTCTCAGCTCTCACGGGTTGTTTGAGCCGCCTAGTCGGCCTGGCCGGGGATGGATGCTTGGTCGATGATGGCGGAATAGGGTTTTGCTGGCGCCGTGATTCAAAGGTGAAGGCTTGGACAGAGATCGGTCGCGAGGCTCGAGATACATCATGATGCTCAAGTCATGGTATCTCTCCGCCTCTCGAAAGAGGAAACATCCATCTGGAGTATACGTCAGTTAGTCGATTTATTCGAAGCTGGTTGAGATCGAATGTTGCGCTACACATCGTCCCCATGGAAGTGCGCAGCGAGGGTGCTTACGATGAGAGGGTTCTGGGAGATACGGGCTACATGATTGTTTCGTATCCGAACGGTGGAAGTTGGACCAACGGAGACGGTCTCTTGGATCTGTCTGCAGATTCCAGTCGCCTTTGTTGCTGAGCACATTGCAGCGATTCAAGAGCTTGAGTGCCAGCAACGGCTCTCTTGATACACTCTTCTCCAGCCAATTCTGACAGCAATATGTCCGAGGTGGTGGGTGCCTCGGCGTCTCCCAATGACGAACGACCAGCGTCCGCTAATGTTCAGCTTTCTCCTTTTCAAACTCAGTCTTGTCAACCACGCAGACTGCCTTCCCCTTCATCTTTCCGCTGTGAGCCAGCTCAACCATCTTAGGGACCTCCTCCAGGCCATAAAAGATGTTCGTTTCGACTTTCACGCCGTGTTTCTCAGCATCGTTCAGCATCTGCTGGCTATACTCTTGACCTGCGATCAACGTGCCCTTGATACGTATGTCGCGGAAGATGAGTTCTTGGAAGGCCACGGAAACACTGACAGAAAATTCAGCCATGCCACTTACTTTCCCACCTCTTAGGGGCACTTACCGGTCAGGTTGAGCGGTTTGCACCATGGTGCCGTGCATTCTTGTTATCGCACATGCCGTATCAGCGCTCGTTTCATGCTCTGACACGTTGATCGACGCATGCACGCCCAGGCCATCCGTGAGCTTCCGCACCTGCTCAACCACCTTTTCTTTGCCCTCCCTGGCATCGAAGATGTGCTTCGCCCCAGCCTTCTTACAGAGCTCGAGCCCTTCGTCTCTGGCATCGACCGCCACGACGTTCAGACCGATCGCCTGAGCGAATTGTATCCCGAGGTGTCCTAACCCGCCGCCCGCGCCAACGATCCCTAACCATCCACCCTCAGGCACCTCGGCCACAATTATCGCCCGATAGATAGTACAGCCGGCACAAGCCAACGGCGCCGCACTCGCAAAGCTCACCTTATCCGGGACGTGGCAACTGGTCCGACTATCCACGACATGATACTCACTGAACGCGCCATCCACGAATACACCAATGTGGCCTTCGATATTCTCACAGTACTGATGCCAATCGTCCGGGCCCTGGCAGTTATAGCACTTCCCACACGGGTTTCGAGGCAGCCCAGACATGACCCGATCACCCTTCTTGAAGTTGGTGACTTCCGACCCGACAGCGATGACAATTCCGGTGCCTTCGTGCGAGGCCGTGCAGGGAAGCTTGGTCGGGAACTTGCCCGCGACGACCATGCTGTCAGTGTGGCAGAGGGAGGCAACCACGGTTTTGAGAAGTACTTCGTGTGGTTTGAGTGAGGTTGGAGTCGGGACCTTGTGGACTCGGTACGGTTTATTGAACTGGTGTTCCACCGAACATCGTGGTCCCATGTCAGTTGAAAAGCCTCCGCGGAAGATGCTTCTCCTTCCATAAGCCTTCTTTTTTTTGCACGGGAAAACCTGCCGCAGGCTACCATATGATGGGTGTTTGGGTACACGTACCTCGACTACTTGCACGGCAAGCATTTCTTCGGGTATCCCTTCGATCGCCATGCTGGAGGACGGTCTGCTTTGATTTTGGACCCAGAGTTATTCCACGATACCCTTGAATGTAAGAGACTCTCACAGGCGAGGTCCAAAGCTGATTGACATCTACTTGTAGATATCGTAAGTGCCGCGCTCTGTGTTGCCGATTCGCCAAGCGCGAATGCCCTCGGCAGATGATGACGTCATGGTGTTCAATGAAGCAAAGCAGCAAAACTTGTGGTGCTGCTGATTGGCTGTGCTTCTGCCAAGGCCTCGGCTACGATGGGACTGGCCGCTTCCGGACTAGTCGACTCTGGGGAAGCTGTTCTTTGACACCACGACTTGGACTTCCATAATTATTATCCCTTTGTTCTGACTACGATCCGTCGCCGGCACTTTTGCGCGCCATAGCAACATCATGTGGTTGGATATCGATCGTAATGCTCAGAACCAACAAGTCTTCAAATCACCTCGCAGCAGAAGTCCAATTGCTGCCCTGCAGTGCGTGTTCTCGGTCCACAACCTGAACGATTCGAGCCTGAATGCAACATGGCACAAGACATCACTACACGGTGTTGGTATAGTCTTTGTCCATTTGTTGTCTGAAGGATATCCTGTTGACTTTGGTTTCGGCACAATGTCTTTGTCCCTCACAATTGACTTCGCCGCTTTCGGACACAAGCTGATAGTTATACAATGCTTCCCTGCGCTTGCCATGTTTCCCACCCTTTGCTGCTTATGTCCTGAGTAACTTGTTTGACTTGCGAAACCGCCCCGCCTCCTTGTTTTTCATCGAACATTTTTCGCGGCGTTTGAATATGGCTCAACCGCCTCATCAGGGCAAACGCTTGGATGGAAGTCCTTTTGAGACACCTGACCTTGACAATATCACTGTGCACGCAGGCAGAGAGTCTAGGAATAACATAGTCAGAACTTTGGTAGAGCGACTGGTTGGCGTGGACTTCGATAAGATATGGTACTACGACAGGTTGGGCAGAGGCGCCTTCGGCAATCCAAACGATGGAAATGCTATCAGGGAATTTCTCTCCAGATGGCTGTATTTTCGAGGCGATGAAACAGAGGATGGAGGTCAGTGTCCCCTCGGATGTTTTCTGCTTCAGCTATACGAAAAGATTGCTGACATCACTCTGAACAGACTGGGGTCCTATCAGGCCGCTCGGCAAGGGTGGCTATGGCACGGTCGGACTTTGGCAAAAGCGGGATGGCCAGAATAGAATCGTCGACGAAGTTGTTTGCAAAGAAATGAGACTTCCTACGGTGGATGAGGATCCGGAACATGGGTTCGATCGCGATGACTACGAGCTCGACCATTTGGGCAACCGAAGACTCCTGACCGAGGCTGCCATACACCGCGACATCAACAAGCAGCATCCTGGAGTTTCTCCGCACCTCCGCGCATATAAATTCCTTCAAGACAACGGTCCAGGAACAGGCAGATATCGATTCTACGTGGAATACTGTCCCCATGGGAGTCTGGCACACATTTGCAGCCTCTATCGATGCTGGAGCACGTTCTTGCCAGAGGTCTTTGTCTGGCACGTGCTCTACAACCTTGCCCGGGCGTGCGAGGCGCTCCGAGACTCTCCGCCCGCCGACAGCAAGATCCTGCACTGGCCTAGAACCCGGCATGAGGACTACGACGACATCAGGGAGGATCTTTACTGCCTGCACATGGACGTGAAACCGGTAAACTTCCTCCTTGGCTACCCGCACGAAGGACAAGAATACCCATCTGCGCTGCTGAATGACTACGGTGTATCGGTGTACACTTGTTACACCGGAGACGGGCCCACGAAGAATCCGACAGACCTTTTCTGGCGCGGAACCAGAGAGTATCATGCCCCGGTAGGTGAGATCTGTTTAACAGTTATTTTTCGTATTAACAGTAGTCTTGGACATACAAGCGCCAAAGCTGATATGTCGATATAGGAACAATCTCATTACGGAGTAGATTGGAATATCCCGCCCGATGGTGGCAGGCTCAGAAATCGGGACGAAGACGGCAGAAAGCTCTCTCCACAAGCAGCATATGAGCGACGCAAAGAGGACAATAAAGATTTCCCCGAAGACGTGATCTTTGAACACTCCTTCAATGTAAGTCAACACAGAGCTCCGTCGCACTGTTCCAGCCCGCGGAATCCGTTCGTGGCAACGCCTTCGACAGAGCGGGACAGCTCGCCCGTGATGAAAGCTAACTAACGCACTTTACAGATTTATGGCATTGGCCAGACAATGTTCGAGCTAGTCACACTCGTGGGCGATGAGAGACATCTTGGGAGGGTCCGCGCAAGGGCGCTCAAGAAGTTCCGGGAGAATGGTAACCATCAGATCGCAGAGTGGGAGGTGGATACGATTCCACCCGGCTTTTACACTAGTGAGCTTTGTCGTCTCGTTCATCGCTGCCTGGACCCCAATCCAGCGAACCGCCCAACGCAGCTTGAGCTCATGGATCGTACACACGAAGGTCTACAGTTGGCCATTGAGCGCGCGGGAGGCTTCCCCAGAGTATACTTCCGTGACCACGAGATTACCGAGATGCCCCTGGGAGATGCACAGATCCCGGCCTCAGCGCGAGATTTCAATCATCTGATCAGAAGCGAGTTCGTCAATCCTGATCTTCCGAAACTGAAACTACCGCGGCAAAGATTCAGGGCAATCGCGAGCGCCTCGGGATACCCAGGCTGGAAGTCCTTTTATCGCAGGGTGAATCCGCATAAAAGGTGGTTCCAGCCTGTCGGCGCGCCCCCCGACGCCGACCCACCCGAAGAGACCGACAACGACGACGACGACGTTGACGGTGACGAAGTGGAAAGCGAGAGTCATAAGATCAAAACGGCGCATTCGCAAGCGGATGCTCCTGACGATGATACGGGCGACAGCAGCGACGACGAAGTTGATGACGAAGACGAAGACGAAGACAATGACGATGACGATGACGAAGATCAAGGTCCGCGAACAGCTCGCCGGCGGCGGCCGGGTGAGGCAGAGCAGGAAAAGCGGGTAGAAAGATTGAGAAGGGTTATAACTCAAATGGATGCCTCATTGATCAGCGGAGCGTACGCGAGAAAGCTCCTACAGAAGAACAATTGGGACGTCAAACGCGCGAGTCAGGCGTATGCGAGAAAATGGGGTCTTCCCATAAAGTCAACCCAAAATGGACGCTGCGGCGATGACGATGAGGATGACGACGACAGCAACAACAGTGACAGCGACCAGAGCCGGGGTGGAAGTGAGCAAGGAGGTGCAGGAAGTGGTCACCGAATGAGAACGCCATCAGTAGGCACAGCATCCACAACGCAAGGTAAGAAGAAGCCCTTACAAGAAACCCAAACGGGCCACACACACACACGCACATCACCACAAGGAGGTACGCATGCTAACTTTGGCAAAACAGCCTCCCACTCGGGAAGATCACATTTCTCAACACTACGCAGGCATGGCCAGGACGCTCGGATCGACGAATTGAGACACCGTGTCGAGCATGTCGCCGTGGCGCATAACCCGCCCAGGATGTTCCTGATCGCCCGTCCCCGTCTGGCCGTGTTCTTGAGAGGCGCCCTGGATGACGTCGACGAGGCGGCCCGCCTCTGGATGAGAGAGTATGAGCGGAGATACGGGGCGGGAAGCTCTGCAATGTCTGGGACGTCGACGGATCGAGGAGCCGCTGGTGGAAGCGAAGACGACGACGACGACGACGATGCAAATGAAGGTAGAAGTGAAGACGACGCTGAAGAACATACACCTCCTAGCCACTCGGAAGAGGGGCGCAAGACCCGCCAACACAAGGATTCCAAGAAGGGAAAGGGAAAGGCCGAAGACAGCGCCAAGCAGAGGTCTCGACAGAGAGCCACGCAGCAGCGCAAACGAGGGGCTCCCGACGACGACGACGACGACGACCACCCCGTCGTCCTTCCGGCGCGAAGGAGCGTCAGCGCGGCTAAGCGGCAGAAGAAATGATGCCCGTCCGCGCGCGTGCCTGCCTAGACGGGAGCGCGTCGAGCAAAAGGACGGTGCGAACAGATGTATGTTTTATACGGAAGTATCAAACGCGTCGTCCAAGAAGAGCATAATAGAGAAGGAGAGCCACCAGGGTCTGGTTTGGTCATCAAATGTGTGTTTTTGTTAAAAGGGTCGCGTCCATCCATTCATCGATGGCATCTTTATGCGGTAGGCATTGAGCTCTAGGCAGTGGACATGTCATATTGCACAATGTATTTAGTAACAAGTCTGGTATCTTTTCTATTCGACGTTTCATTCCACAGCATCGCAATCCGTTGAAGCGCTCCCTTTATATGGAATGCACGAAGTCCGCAAAGCGAAGATAAAAAAGCAAGCGCCATCGCTGATGCATCCGTAAGAGGCTAGAGCCAGCCTCAAGACGACGACTCCTCGCTATGCAGTTCGCAAGTCGTACCTCGTCCCTCGTTCGTCACCCATTCTCGCCACCAGACGTCACCATTTAGGCCCTCCTACTCCCGTCCGCGGGAAATTCATCACTCACGATCAAGCGTGTATTCACATTCATACTCCCCAACTCGTTCAGCAGCAACTTGAAAGCATATGGCAACGTCATCCTGACCACGTTGCTTCCCGTCTTCCCGGCCTTCGCGCAGCGCTGACACCACCTCCCAAACGCCATGAATCCACAACTCTCACAGACATCGACGTCGTGCTTGTCGCTTGAGAGCATGAGTCGTTCGCGGAGCAGTTGACTTGCGCCGTATGCAATCAAGCAGTCACGTTCCATTTCTCCCAAGCGGAGACCGCCGTCGCGGGAACGCCCTTCGGTCGGCTGACGGGTCAGAATGGCGCGGGGCCCGCGGCTGCGGGAATGCATCTTGTCCTGTACCATGTGCTTGAGCTTCTGGTAGTAGATCGGCCCGGTGAACACGTAGGCTGGCAAGGGCTCCCCTGTGATGCCGCTGGTGAGGTAATCTTTGCCATCGTAGCTGTACCCCGCTTCCAGAAGCGCATTGGACATGTCTTCAAGCTTAGACCCTCCAAAGGCAGTTCCGTATTCGAATTTCCCTTTCAGGATACCTGCTTTGCCGGAGACGAGCTCGAGCATTTTGCCCACGGTCATGCGGGAGGGGAAACCATGCGGGTTCATGATGATGTCTGGAATGATGCCCCGGTCCGAGAAGGGCATGTCGACCTGCTCGGCGATGATGCCAACCACACCCTTTTGGCCGTGTCTGGAGGAGAATTTGTCACCTACTTCGGGAACTCGAGTCTGACGCGTCTGGATCTTGATGATCTGATTGCCGCTGCTTTCCGCCTGCGTGACCATAATTTTGTCGATGTAGCTCGGATCCGGAAGGCGGTATTTCTGAGGCTGATTCTCGAGTCCCATGTCCATCCCATTCTCCGACAGTAAGGAGGAGTTGGCATTCTTGGGAACGGCCTTATTCACCATGATCTCGCCCGCGCGGACCATTTCGCCGACGCGAGCAATTCCGTCTGAGTCCATTAGAGTGTGGCCCTTCTCCGGCCCCGTGCCGTCGGGTCGCATTGAGGGAGCCAAGACCTCATCGTGGGTCTCGTTCGGGTAGCTCTTGAGAGATACGGGGTATTTGCGCAGGACTTGGCAGCGTCCGAACCCGCGGTCAACGGAGGCTTTGTTGAGGACTAGAGCATCTTCAATATCGTAGCCGCTGTAGGACATGACTGCAACAGTGGCATTTTGTCCGGCCGGGAGTTTATCGTACTTGACTAACTCAATGGTTCTGGTCTTCACAAGAGGTTTTTGTGGGTAGACCATGAGGTACAAGAGGGTATCGATCCTGAGGAACTGGTTGTTGGCAATGAATCCGATGGCTTGTTTACCCATGGCACATTGGTAGGTGTTACGAGGAGATTGATTGTGGTGGGGATAAGGAATGAGACCGGCGACTGCACCGAGAATCGTGAAGGGCTCAATCTCCAGATGAGTCGTGGTCGAACAGATGTCTGATTCGTACATTGCAATGTGGCTGTCGTTCTCTTCGTTGACGTCCAAATACTCAACCAAGCCGCGGGCGAGAAAATCGTCAAAGTCCATCGAGCCCTGCCGCAGCGACTTCAAGTATCGTTTGGTAACCTTGGACTTTTTGTCCTCAACAATGATCAGTGGGCGACAAATTCGTCCTTCATCGGTTGCCACCTGGATCGTGTTGTGATGATGGTTGATGAAGATGGACACGAACTCGGAGATGCGTCCCGATCGTCGCAGTCTTCGGAAAGACGTGAGAAAATGTGAAGGCATCCGTGTAGTGGCGAGAGGGGTGCCGTTCAACATCACAACGTAGGCTCCTGGTGCATAGAGTTCGGATCCACCAACACTGGTTATGTCTTCAGCGCCCAGCATGAAGATCAGTCGCTTGATCGGGGCTTCTTCATCGTCGGTCGTGATATGTGTCATCAATGCTAGATTCTTTACCAGACCACACGCTTCTCCTTCAGGCGTGTCTGCGGGGCAGAGCATCCCAAACGACGATGGCTGTAGCGCTCTAGGGCCACTGACTTTACGGGTCTTCTCGAACTGACTCGATATGCGCGTCATCATACCGAGTGAAGCGATGAAGCTCAACCGGCTGAGGAGATGGGTAACGCCAGCACGGTCCATACGGAATCGCTTCAAGTTCCAATTACCCGTAGCAATTGCCCTGTTCATTCCTTGAGTAATATGGCCTGATGCTCCAGCCATGATCTTAGCAGGTTCGACAACAGAGGTCTTGTTGGGTTTCCTTAATTGCTTGTCAATGGTTGACTTGATGTGGTAATTGTAGTTCTTGAATAGATCCTCAAACAGCAAAGAAAGCAGTTGCCCTGCGAGTTCCAGACGTTTGTTGCCAACGTAATCTCTGTCATCAACGAGAGCCGGATTACGCTTTGCCATTAGAACGCGGCGTGCCATGTGAGCTACATAAAGAGCCTTGGGTCTGAAATTAAGGTCTTCGACAGGAACGTGGGCGATGAAGATGGCACTGACGCACTCGATCGCTTCCTGGACAAAGTTCCTGCGAGTTTGTCCAAAGGGGGTGTTTTTTGTGGAAATCTTGAGGCGCGCTCCGATGTAGTCCAGAGCCTGCTGCTGAGTATGGATCTGTGCTTTGATTGTCTCCTCGAAATTGATTGCAAAGTCTTCTTGTAGGGTGCTATCGGGACCCGCCACGATAGCCATCATGTCCATGTCGGAAGCAACACCCATGGCTTTCAGCAAGATGCAAACGGGAACGTCTTCCTTGAGAATATTGTGTCTCATGTATAGCAGGTCCTTCTTAAGCGCAATGTAACTCTTGGATTTTCGGGCGTGGGTGGAGCTGGTGACGGACGCAACGATGGAATCCTTCTTTGAATCGGCCTCGACAATGATGCGGTTCTTGCTGAGCTGCTCTTGCACCAAAATGACCTTCTCAGTGCCATTGACAATAAAGTAACCACCAGGATCCAACGGGCACTCATCCATGGCACACATCTCTGCTTCCGACTTGTTGGAGAGCACACATTTGTTGCTTCGCAGCATAACCGGCAGGCGTCCGATGGGCAAACCCGTGCTGCGCCACGACGAATCTCCCTTTGCGTATCGAACGTCGACCAGGATTGGTGCAGCATATGTGAAATCCCGCAATCGACATTCATTCGGCGTGACAGTTGAGCCTCCTCTTCGAAGGCTGGAAGCCTCCATCTCGTCAACCCTGCAAGGCCGGCCGATGTAGATGTCCTCATATTTGATGTAGAACTTTGGGTCGATGTCACTCGTGATGAGGGGCTCAGCATCAATGATCTTTTTCAGCTCGACATCAACAAAGTGGTTGAACGAGTCGACGTGTTGCTTGACAAGCCCCTTGACTTTGAGAAACGCTGGAAGCAGATTCCACTTGTCTCGCGCCGTGTCGATCGGGTCCGTCAGGGACTTGTCGTAGTAGAAGGGCTCGAGAGCGGCGCCGAAGCTGTCTGCGTGATGATATGACCGGCGGGGCTGTCTCTCGGCTTTTGAAACGTCTTTCGTGACAGCCTGCTCGGTGTTGGCATCGTCTTTGGGAGCCGCCTTACGTACAGCTGTAGGCTGTCTTAAGTCAGTCAGGATGCGCTTAAGAGGGTAAGAGGGTAAGAGGGTCAGACCTTTGTGCCGGTCTTCCTTGCTGCAGGCGGTAGCGCACCAGCGGCGCCGTCCGCCTTCCTTTTAGGCGCCATGTTGGTCAAGGAAGGAGAGAGTGAGACGGATCGATGTGCATCAGACTATCCTGCATGGTGCGCAGAAACAGGAGAATTTGCGTGCACAGTGAATGACTCTCAAGCAACTTCAATTCGGGGTTGGTGCGGCACAACTTTTTCTGCCATACCGCGCAGATGACTAAGCAAGGCTACCGCGGTGAAGTGAGGGGTCTCCCGAGCGACAGGTCTGCCGAGAACTGTGAGGCTTACCTCGGGCAGCATGACTATTGGCTCGACAGCGAAGGTTGGGAATCTCCTTCACAATGTCACAGTAAGCTTCGACTGGGTACGAGTTACGGAGTACTGCAAGTACATATGTGTCCATCTTGGGTTGCCCCTGTCATTTCTGAAACACAAAACCCGAGCAACGACACGGACGGGAAGTGCCAGCGAGGGGCACGATATGGATCTGCCAGTGCTCTGAGTTCTCGGGCAGCGACAGTGGGGTTGCGCCGTCAATAGCCTTTTTTTCCTCATGCAGGGGATCATGGCACAATGGGTAGCGGGTCCAAGGCGTGCTTCTCGTTGAGGCCTCTATTCCCCAATTAGATTGGCTCGTTATCTTTAAAGCTTGCGTCAACCCCTAACGAGGCTCTAACTGGATTCCCACAAAGCTCACGGCCATGCACCAGAAAGTTTGGCCCTTGGGCGGTCCTCCCTATCTTAACGATGGGAGATACTTGACCCATCAGGCCGTTAACTTGTCTAACAGGTACAGTGTTCTTCCCAGCTGTGGAAATCTGCCGTCGAGGTGATGCCCGATCTTTAGGCACAGAACACGCACGAGCGTTGCAGATGCAGGGTCGAGTAGGCGACATCATTCTGCATCCTCGTCTCAGGCCCCTTGCGTTTCTCGGCAGAAAAACTCTGAACCGCTCCGTGCGCCTAGAGTTCTTGCATCTACTCTGTATTGATTAGGTGAACCAGGATTCTGAACCAGAACAGTTATTGATGGGGCCTGTAAAGGGTGGGAGTATGCTGAGAGCCAGGGATTCAAGCTGTCTATTCTCAATGAGGAAACACCCCAACTCCATCATACGGAGTACTGTGTATATAATTACACTTGTGAATTGTCAAATTCACAAAATGTGATAGATTGCATGCACCGACTATCTCGTTGTCTCAGTGAAACAGCGAACCCCGCCACGTCGTGGGGTGCAAAGGGACTTGTCCAGCCCGAGTGATCAGAAAGCCAGGCTTATTGCGCCATGACGATCGGGAGCAGCGCCTAACCGATTTCAGGCCCCATGTGCTGTCCATGCAAGAGCTTTCTATGCTCCCGATGAACTAACACTGTTCAAATGCGAGTCCGGCGACGGTGACGCCTCTCTTCCTTTGATTTTAAACCTGAAGCAGCCGGAGGGAAGTGACCCTCGGGAATTGCTCTGAGGCGGGATCTTTACTCATTTGGCCCTGACCGCCATTTCGGCCTAGATAGGCTATGGCTTGTGGGATTGGGGAACCAAAGTCAACCAAAGGCGCCTCCGAACCCAAGTCGAGCTTCTCCACACGTTTATCTGACAGTGGCACCCCCGGTGCACGCTCAAAAGTAGGGCAAGTCTGTGAACCACAGCTCTGACATTTAGTGAAGAATTCACCCTATTGGCGCATCCATTTGGTCGCAACGCAATTTTGGAGAGGACGACGAAAGATTCTCGCTACCTGCAGCTGCTAGCTTTGCCTCTTACTGGTTCTCCAGTGCGAAGCGCCCCGAAACCGATGGGAGGCGTTTTCCTTTCAGGCTTGGAGTGCTCTCACAATCGATCATTTTCGCTCTTGCTGCCACCGAGGGGCAACTGAAGGATGGTGCCAAATGCCCACCTTGCGGACGGGCACCACGGTTTCAACCTTCCCCTGCTGTATGAGAGATACGCTCTACAGGTCGTGCCGTAGAACCATCCCCAAAAACACTATTCCCAGGCCAAGTTGCGGCTAACCTGGTGCCTTGCAAGTCTATCTACATGCTCTCTTTGAACCTTCCCATCTGCTGACAGGTTCCGCGACCAGGACCTGGAACCATGCTATATTTACAAGCTGGGCCGACTTCCTGTGATCGCCGATACAGAAGTGACCATCTCTCAACAACGTCTACAATCCCAACGACACAGTCGCAGTACTACAGAGGCCTCGAACCTCAATCGTCGAGGTGCCCTGGTCTCGACTGTTCCGAGCGTTGGTCGGCTTGGGATTAGCTCAGGGCTAACCAAAAGGAAGGCACCAGTAGTTGCAGAGGCAAGTCTCCAGTCGCAGCGCCCGCGCTGGAGCCGGTTTACCCTAACAACCTCGTCTAGGCGGATACCCAGTACCCACGCTGGCTTTTGGCGCTTGCCTAAAAGCGAGCACCCAAAAAGCCCAAAGTCGAATCCAACCTCCACTGCTACTCTGGCACCCTCCAGACTCGATCCCGTTCCTGAGGTGCCTCATCCTACTTCACCTCTGCAACGTTGTAACAATATTCTTTCCTTTCTGGCTATCTTGTTGTTGTATCACTGTCATTATAGCATACACATACCGTCGTGCTGCCACCAGCGCGCACGCAGTGTGGCTGCGTCTGTACTTTCTTCCTCCCTTTCCTCGCTATTCGACCACGCACACGCCGAGTGCCCACGACGTTAATTTGACACGACGAGGTCTTCCGATTGGGACAACGTCTATAAGAGCGCTGCATTTCGATTTGGCGTTTTCTAGGTATGTGTGCATCTGAACAACTCGAGTCAGATCCAACGCGTGCCCACCTGTCATCTGGCCTGTGCTTCGAGTCCGAGCATATTCGAGTGCTCCTCGAGGCCGCACATGTACGACGATTGCATGAACAGTCTCTGCGTGGACTAGAATAGATGGGAGCGTTTTCATCCTTGCTAACAATTGCACGATGTAGTCTTCGAACATGGCGTTCTCCAACACTCTAAGTGGCCGCATGGAAGAACTGCGTTTCCCAAGCCTACGATCCCCAGACACAGAGAGTCCGTACAGTTCGAATGGTTCCTCCTCGCGAGAACAGAACCCCTTTTTCTCTAACATGCATTCAACCTCGAACGATGCTCGTGCCAGCCTTCAACGTCGCTTCACGACGGACTCGAGCAAGATGTCTGTGGCCAGACCATTCGGACAACAGTATCCCTCAGTGAACTCGACAGCGGTACGTCACATGTTCCTGTGTAACCCAGTCAAGATTGTGCTATTGTGTCTTGGGAACAAAAGCCTATTGTGGAGTGTCGCGCTGGCTGTGAAGCGGAAGTGTGTTTCAGATACCAATATCTGCTGCCTCAATAATCATTCGGGCTATAAATTCCTTGACATAATCAGACCTCCCCATGTCTTCGCCATTTCCTCCCATCGATCGGGATCTCGAAGTAACGATGGAGACTGACAGCGATACCCAACAGGCGAAGAACAAACAGATGTACGAAGACATTCAGAATGCAAAGCGCAAGGCCGAAGAGCAGCTGCGTCTTCTGGAGATGCAGGAAAGAAGCCTTCAAATGGGGGCCAACACTCAAGATCTGGACCGGATGTCGACCCGTCTGAATCGCATCAGTCTCAACGGTCCGGTCAGCGAGCCAACTACTCCCCCTGAGTACGCGGAGAGTGGTTTCAGCAACCGGTTCTCGCGCTCTAGCCGATTGTCTGCGAACAGCATCATTTCTCCTCCGGGTCTCACCAAGCGAATGTCTCAATCTAGCTCTCAAGTCACATCTCCGCCGGCTAATCGTCTATCTGGTAATGCCATGTTCGGTCAGCCTCAAAAACCATCGGCCAAATCCGTACCTGGATCTCGAAGAGGGTCTGACGAAGACGAATACTACCCTGAAGATCTGCCAACAAGCCGAGCTGCAGCCTCGTAAGTATTCATCTTGTCACTTGCTGCTCCATTGTGCCACACCGCCTTCCCCTTTCGCAAATACATTGTTCCTCTTCCGAGGTCACGGGTTGATGAGATTCACTTCACATCACATTCGGCTGCAACTTATTGTGGCCTGCGTCACGACTCTTCTCTCCATTCAACTGTACCTCGCGGCTTTTTTTTCACCTCGGATGAGATAAACAACTGACTTGTTGGAATAGTCTGAATCGCTTTTCTATGCCAGTGAATAGCGGTCGCAATCCACGCCTAAGTGTGAACGGAACTGGAGGGAATTCATTTGGCCTGGCAAACACGACCAGCTTTCTCTTTGATGAGGACGATGACAGATTGAACGCCATTGACCTCACCTCTCCCATCGCAAAGGCCTTTGCTCAACTCGAGGGTGACGACACGTTCCCGACATTGACCAGTGACGGACTCAAGGTAATAGATCCTTCTCTCTCGATCTCCTTTAAACCTGCGCTGACTCCTTAGCTCTCCGCCAACTCTGCTGCTCTGGATCTGGCAAACTCCAAGACCCCGGATCTTGACTGGACCCTCGGCTCTCGCTACAGACCAGCTCACCAGAGCATGCCCCATACCGATTCGTCTATGTACAGACCTGTTCTCAGTAACCTGAACATCAGCAGCCCGCCTGTAGATCGACCCGCCGATCTGACGCGTCGCAAGTCTCAGCGACATTCCATGGGTGTAACGTTCGAAGAATCCTCACCTTTGCCTTCAGCAAATCTGACCGTCTCTCGTCCTACATCTCTTCAGACTTCTTACTCCACCAACGACGTCCCTACTGTCAAGAAGTCTTTGACCTTGGACAGTGCGCCGACGCCTCCCAAAACGCAGGCTGAACAGCAATTCCATAACCACAACGTCAGTCTAGGTCGCATTCCTGCCAACGCAGTCAACAACCGTCTCTCCCGAGAAGTTGCCGGCGGATCTGTTAAAATCGAGGACAGATCCATGGCTTCTCCAGGATCAAGCTTGCATGCCAGCGCGGCTCCGTTCAACACTACTCTGACCAGTACCTCAGACTCGAACAACATGATGGCGCTTGCTAGTCCCACTTCAGCATATGCTCCCCCACCCTTCATGTACAACATGCAAACCTTCAATGTCAATCAGATGAATCCTCAAACTGCGGTCACTGGGGCTCTTCAATCATATGGCCAGGGACAAGGCGTTTATGGCATGAACAATGCCTACAATGGTACACCTCAGCGATCTGGCACTGGTGGTCGTCGCAACCATGGTGATGACGCTCGATTCAACAACGTCCCTCTTGAGTCATACCGTGGGAATCTCTATGAACTCTGCAAAGACCAACATGGCTGTCGCTACCTTCAGCGCAAGCTTGAGGACGGCAATGATGAACACATCCAAGCTATCTTTGTCGAGACCTGCCCTCACATCATTGAGCTGATGACCGACCCATTTGGCAACTACCTCTGTCAGAAGCTCTTTGAGCACTGCAACGAGGATCAACGCACCACTCTGATTAACACTGCTGCACCTGCTCTGGCCACCATCGCTCTTAACCAACACGGCACCCGTGCTCTTCAGAAGATGATTGAATTTGTTCACACCCCATCTCAAGTCGACACTATCATCCAAGCCTTGTCTCCACGCGTTGTTGAGCTTGTCCAGGATTTGAACGGCAATCATGTTGTCCAGAAATGCCTGACTCGTCTTGGTGCTGAGCGATCTCAGTTCATCTACGATGCAGTTGGCAATTACTGTGTTATCGTCGGGACCCACCGCCATGGTTGCTGTGTCCTACAGCGCTGCATCGACCATGCACAGGGATTTCAACGTGCTCAGCTCATTGCTCGAATCACTCACTGTGCCTTCGACTTGGTGCAAGATCCATTCGGCAATTACGTTGTCCAGTACATACTCGATTTGGACGAAGCTGCTTTTACCAAGCCACTCTGCGAGAACTTCTTCGGCCGTGTTGCAGCCCTGTCCAAGCAAAAGTTCAGTTCCAACGTCATTGAGAAGTGCCTGCGGACAGCAGACATGGATACCAAGAGACAGATGGTCGAGGAGATGTTCATGGGCAATGAGCTCGAGAAGATGCTCCGCGATTCGTTTGCCAACTACGTCGTACAGACTGCTATGGAATACGTTGACCCTACCACGAAAGGTCGTCTCGTTGACGCCATCCGACCAATTCTCCCCTTGATCAAGCAGACGCCCCATGGTCGAAGAATCGCCAGCAAGATTCTCGGTAACGACACCCCAATCCGCCCTATTCCAGGTCCGAGCGACAACATTCTCGCCAGCTTTGGCGGTGGCCGTGCGAACAGCCGTCGCAACGTCCAGATCGTCGGCGGCGGATTCAACGGTCTTCGTACTTCCGACACTTACGACAACAATATTGCCGGCAATGGCAACGGCTACGGCATGATGGATCCCGCAGTCAACATGTACAACGCTAACAACTATGCCAACGATCTCGGGCAGAACGGCTACGGTGGATTCATGAATGGTGGCAACAATGTCATCTAACGGGCTCAGCTGGCGACACACTTACGATTCACGAAATGATGAATTTTGAAAGATCCCTTCCTGCGTCGCATGCATAGATTTGCAGCCGGCATCGGCTCATCTTCTTGCTGCCTTCTCACGACTGTATCACACTGCACCTGAAAACAGCATTCGACTTGTTTATGACCCAAAAACCGTCACGGCCCCCAACATTGTATTATGGTTTCCAAAAGGCTATTCATTGCTCCAGCACCAGTCTGGCAGGAGATCAGAGACTCACCCCTCGAGTTTTGGAAAGAACCTTAGAGCTCTTGCATGAATGATGGCTTGGTTGAAAATTTTGCGCTTTCTTACCCCATTTCCCCATAGGTACATGGCTGGAAAGATTTTGTTTTGTTTTGCAGGGATTCATGAAAGTTATGTCCACCGGCACCGACGTGGTCATCTTGTACTCGAAACGACCAGTGACTTGGAATCGGGCAGGAACACGAAGGTGTTACTCGCTCGATCTGAAACAGCCACGTACTCCCTGTACTGGCCGTGGAGGATTGGTTATGTACTTACCCGAGGTCTCGACTTTTGGCTATGGTCTTCAGCTTGATGAGGGAGATGCATGGCCTGTACCATAGCAGAGGCTAGAACAGCACAGCATAGCGCACTAGACGAGATTGTACCTTATGAAAAACCATCCGCTTCACGCTCTTTGGTCTCTGCGACTAACCTTTCTGACGCTGTAGAGTTGGGCTCACTTGACGAAGAGCGCACAGAGGCCACGGTGATTTGAGACTCTTGAGACCCACGGGGAGCGTAATTGAGATGCACGTGACCATGCGGGGAAGACGCGCTGGCCAACGCGCTCGGCAGCACCGCGTTCTATGAAGAGTATCCAGTGGAGGCATCCAACGGACGCACCCGTGAAGCGCATCCAAGGGAGCGTTCAAGGAAGAGCATCTCAGCAACAGCTTCCCATCAAAGCAACTCTCCCAGATGGTGGCTGTACTGCCGCCAGAATTGCTTGACCTGCTTCAACAGCAATGTCCATGCCGCGAAACGCAAATTGTACAACTGGCAACCTACTACAATGTGAGCGGCTTGCACACCCCGGCCTTCGAACCTGCCTGACCACCCCACGCAGACCGTCTCTCCCAGCCCATCACTCCTCGTCGCATACGGCCTCGAGCAGTCAAGCAAACGAGAAGTCATCATTAACGTTTTACGAGCACGAGAGGTCAATCATGCCCTCATTAAGACCAAGGAGTGCCTTTCGCAGAGGCATCTTCTCTCCAAGATCTTCGCAGCGTGCATAACAACACTTGGCTATGATGGCCAAATTGATCGATATGAGAAGATGGACAGTATTAATGCGCTCCTGGGCAACCTGCGCAGATTGTTTGAAAGGGTCGAGGGAAGGAAATTCGTGGTTGTGATTGAGGATGCGGACGAGTTGAAGCAGCCTGGGCCAACGCTTCTCCCCGCTCTGGCACGACTGGGGGATATGGTATGTATATTCGCATGAGGGAGTCGCTGCACCGCTGATATGGCAACAGATACCTGGGTTCTCTGTTATATTGACTGTCAACTCCCCCCGGCCGCTTACTCTGCACAAGGCCGGAGTACCCTATGTTCATTTCCCACCATATACCAGATCTGAGGCCGTCTCAATCATTACATCTCGACTGAAGCCATCTCTTCCTCTTGCGCTGCGCCATGAAAGCGCTGTGGAGATCGACGGGGCTGCACTGTTGAAGCTTTATCCTCAGTTTGCCGCAACAGTGTACGACTCTTTAATATCATCCACGTCCTCAACATCAATCCTCTCTTTCCAATCAGCGTGCAACAAATTATGGCCACGGTTCATTGAGCCAGTCGTCTCGCCCAAAGAGGCAACGGCCAACGCGAAACCATGGAGCTTCTCTCGCCTCTTGGTCCACCATCGCAGTCTGTTTCAGTCCGAAGGCGAAGAAGCATTACACCATTCCTTGGCGAGAATGTCGCAACGGGAGGGCCATGAAGATAGCTTTTCGTCACCTCCACCGGATCCCTCCACCCATAACCCGCCCCTCTTGAAGCACTTCCCGACGCTCGTTCTCATTTCCGCCTACCTTGCAAGCCACACCCAACAAAAGCACGACATCCTGCTCTTCTCACGTCTGAGCTCCAGCTCGAGCAAAAAGAGAATTCACAGAACGCCCACGAAGAGGAAATCCGTGTCGACTCCGAAAGCGACGCCCAATAAAAATCCATCAACTCTCACCAAATCACCACGCACCAAGTCCGTCTTTTCTGCGGCCGCAAATCTAGGCATTCCACGGCCGTTCACCCTCGAACGCCTTGTGGCAATCCTAAGGGCGATTCACCCGTATGGTGTGGCGCGTGGCCGAGGTATGACTGATCGGATATACCGCGAGCTTGGTGAGTTGGACAAACTCAGGCTCGTTGTGCGTGCATCTGGCGCCGGCGGCTCAGTTGCCACTGGCGAAGATGTAGCAGACGAGAAGTGGCGGGTGAATGTAGCCAGGGATTGGGTCGTGAGTATGGGACAGACTTGGGGCTTGGGTGTTGCCGAATACGAGTTAGATCAAGATTCGTGATGGGCACACTGTCGCGTCCGTTGGGACTAGACCCTGCATCGATCTAACAGGTAGTCCAGGCTAAGTCCAACTTTACAGGCAGACGGTGCAAACGAACAACAATGTTGCCGAATCCCGGAACCACAAATCCGCGCACCCTTTGTGCTTTGACACCTCGACCCGCATCTCAACAAGGTTCTCAAATTGCTATACCAAAAGGGGGGGAAGCTCGGCAAATTAAGCGAGGCTCTGGCATCAGTGGATGAACCTCTTCTCCTAACCTTGGGCGAAGTCGTGTCCCTCGAGCAAAGTATCATCAATGTAGCGGCTTGGATTGGGGAGTGTCGCAAAAGCGTCGCCGCTGGCGGCTGCGCTGTGGAAAGAGTCCGGATGCTATATATCTGGCTTTCTATGCCTGGCCCAACACAGCTCGGTATTCGCTCTCCACGCTCGAAAAACCTCTTTGGCTACAGAATGGCTAAAGAATTACAACTGTTAGCAGTTCGCCCTGTCGGAGAAGAGGAGAGCATGAAAACACACAAGCCGAGAACTAGCTCAAAGGTTCTAAAGAGCCAGGGGACGATGCCTCCGCATCAGGATCCAAGGCGTCTGGAGTTATTCGCATGGAATCAATCCAGTCCCGACTCACCCTCGCGACTCGTTGTATCATCTTCACTGGCTTGTTCCTCGCTGGGTACGCCAATGGCCTCGATCTCCTGACTCGCAACACTTATCAAGCTTATGCAACCGCCTCCTATCAGCAACATTCAGCCCTTGCGACTGTTAACGTCATAAGAGGAGTCATAGCTGCAGCAATGTCGACGTTGACAGCCAAACTCTCCGACGTGTTCGGTCGCGGCGAGATGCTAGGTGTGATAGTGGTTTGCTATACGATCGGCGCCATTGTACAGGCAGCTGCCACTGGCGTTGCAAGCTTCTCTGTTGGCGCCATATTCTACCAGGTCGGCAGTATCAGCACATCCATGGTACAGCAGATCATCATCGCGGATATCACCTCCAATGAGGAGTCGTACCTTCTTCGTATGTATTCCTGACCTTGGCTACATCATCAATGTATGGATCAGTGGGAACGTTACGGAGGTAGTCCTGGGTACGACCACTTGGCGCTGGGGCATCGGGATGTGGGCCATCATCTTTCCCGTTTGTTCAATTCTGATCATTGTCACATTAGCGATCGTCGCCCGTAAGGCTTCAAAGAGTGGCGAGCCTTTTCCTTCACGTATGGAGGCCAGGAGCACGAAAGGAGCGGCGCAAGAGGCAATCAGGCGATTCGACTTGGTTGGTGTTACCTTGTTATCTGGGGCTCTTGCCATGATCCTCATTCCCTTGACTCTGGCTGGCGGGACCAGTACGACATGGCGATCGGCCGGCATCATCGCTCCACTTGTACTTGGAGGACTGTGTGTCCCGGCGTTCATTGCCTGGGAAAGAAAAGCAGCGAATCCCCTCATACCATTCAATCTACTCAAGGATCGCGGCATTTGGGGTGCCCTCGCTGTCTCAATCTGCATAACCCTTGCTTATACGATTCAGGGGGACTTTCTATATACGGTCCTCATCGTGGCATTCGACTTTAGCGTCGAGAGTGTAACCCGCATCGCCTCGGTGTACAATTGCGTTGCAAAGGTGTTTGCGATGGTGGTCGGCCTGCTGATCAGAAAGATTCGCCGATTGAAGGAGGTCATCTTCGTTGGGTTTGCACTCTGGCTGATTGGATACGGCTTGATGTTTCATTATCGAGGAGGGAGCGGGAGTAGTTCGCGGGCTGGAGTCCTTGCTGGTCAATTGCTGTTTGGTTTTGTGGGCGGCACATTCGCCAACCCGGTCTTTGTCTCGCTCCAGGCGATTACAAAACATCAACATCTCGCCGTCATCATCAGTCTTGCTCACTGCAAATCAGGTTGGTGTTGCGGTGGGAAATTGCATCTCGGGTGCGATTTGGACTCAGACACTGTATCAAGAGCTCGAAAAGAACACGGCACCATTTGGAGACAACACCCTAGCGGCCTCTATCTACGCTGATCCTTTCACTGCCGTCGCCATGTATCCTGTCGGAACGCCTGAGCGGGATGCGATTATCGTGAGTTACCGGCATATCCAGAAGCTTCTGACAATTACGGGAATATGTGTGATGGTGCAGATGGTCGCGTTCGGACTTGGTCTCCGAAACCCTGTTTTGAGTGACGAGACGACTCAACCTGAAGTTGAAAGGGAATAGGGGAGAAAATGATTGTCACGACGACGCGAGACCTTTGGTCTGATATCGAGAAGAGATCAACGGCAACCTGGCAACTTTTCTTCGGGTGATCCTTTTCGTACGGGTTGTTCCCGCTACTGGTAGGCTTCTAAGCTGTCGTGCATGTTGGAGTGCTCTCGGATGGACAAGGTCGCTGGGTGGGTAGAAGGTGGATATCATGGTCAGTTCTGTAAGATGGAGAATTACAAGATGGTCGATTAATACTCTCGAGTCTATCCTATCATGCTCAGTGGCTAACTAGCTATCCCCACGTCTCGGCATGCCTCTTCATGCACTGCACTGCCTTTTCTATGCAATTTACATGGTAATACCATACAAAACTTACATGTCTACGCCTCCAGCATTGTTGCGTGATATAAATATACCTCGCACCCTGTATAAAGGTGTGAACTTGGCTTTCACATTCATCTCCTCTTGGGGCTCGCCTGCACCAGACTTATCAAGAGGAAGCTGTCCTCGTCACCAGTATCTGCATCTTCATACGTCTCGCAGCCACAACCCGCTTGCTTCTGGTCGCAAACCCTCTGTGTGGAGCATCACCAGTCGGCGAGGGCACAGCGACATGAGCCATGGACTTTGACTTCGCGGCTTATCTGGCCAAACTGGATCCTACTTGTAGTTATCAAATCGAAAAGCTCGCTGGCGGCGTTGTCAACGTCACCGTACGAGCGACGAAAGTGACAGCCAACCCGCTAATATCAGACCGACATGAAAGTCTGCAAATGGGCGAGGATCTGTTCGGACCTGGCCATGGCCGATTCCCGGACGAGAAAACACTCATTTTGAAGCACGCGCCACCTTTCATTGCTGGAGTTGGTGAGCATGCTCCTATGTCTCAAGAACGCCAGGTACATCCTATTCACCGCAGGCTTGGCCTTGTATACAGTTGCTCAACGTCAAGCAGATGATTGAAGCTGCCGCTCTCGGTCTATTCCTCCCAGTCTCTTCACCCGGGAAAGGACGGCCGGCAACGTCGCACGGGCGTCGTCCGGCATCTCTACATCGAGTATTATTGGAATCAGGTGTCGTGGTCCCAAGACTACTTTATTACGACCCTGGCAATCACGTCCTTGTTCTGTCAGACCTCGGGCGCCTTCCAGACATGTCCCAGGTCTTCATCGACCTGGGAGGGTTCACACCCGGGCCTTCTAGCGCACCATTGAAGGCACCTCCAGGTGCCCCTAGATTAGGCAGTCCGCTCGAGGCTCGGCAGATCCAGAGCTTTCGAGACGCAGGTGAGAAACTGGGCAGCTTCTTCGCGCGCTTGCATGACCCTGGCACCCGCCGCTCGGTTACGGAGACAGGATCCATCCATCCACAGGACGGCAGTCACGATGACCCAAACGCCCCGAATATCTTCCCATCGCTGCCAGAACTGAAAAGCTTTGTTCACGATCATGCAATCAAGCCACTTCTGTCGCAACTCCTCAAGTTTCCCTCGCTCCTCGATGAAGCAGAGACAGCGGTCATATTCGCCGCCGTGGAAGCAGATTTTCTTCGGGCATGTCGTCTAGAAGAACAATGTTTCGTCCTGGGCGACTGCTGGAGTGGAGCAGTGTTGCTTGACCTCAGTCCTCCCGTCGGCCCTACGAGTGTGGGCATGGGCGTGGGCGTTATCGACTGGGAGTTCTCGAACACAGCAGGTCGAGGGATCAATGGGGACGTCAGCCAATTTCTTGCTCACCTGGAATGCCTGCGCATCGCTGCGCATACTCGCGAGGTCCAACTCGTGAGTGGTCACTTATCAGCTCTGAACGCCATCATGGGAGGCTTTGTGCAGAAATACACGACCTTCCAGACGAAGGATTTTGACGACAGTATCATCATGCGATCAGCATATCTGTCACACGGCGCAGAGATTGTCAATTGCGCCTTCTGGAAAAAGTGGATCTGCGAGGATCCCCAATGCTCATCTTGTGTCCAGAAGACTGGATCTTGCACTGAGCCCGAGGTGCAATGCAATCTTGTCACAAAATTGGTAGATCGAGGCCTCTCTTTCTTGAGGGCCGCTGTTGCCAAAGATCCCCGTGCGGTAACAGCCAAGCTGAGGCAGGGCATCTCAACCTCGGGTTTAGATGGCGTGCAAACGGCGGTGGGCTTGTACGACTTTTTCCAACGACCTTGAGTAGGCGCGCGGGATTCGTTCCTGGGTTCTTCGCAAGGGTCGGGCGCAGTAGGAGTATCAGAGACCTTCGGAGCGCGGGGGGTTTTCATGATATTGAGTGGAGAGACCCTGGACCGAGTTCTGAACAGGCATCTCGGTAAATCATGATTGCAGGATCAAATGTAGCAGGCGTTGGCAAGCTCTATGTCCTTCCATATTTGGCTGTCGCTCACTTTGCCTGGGACGCCCGCAGATATTAGCCATGCTCTCCATACCAATCACCGCACAGTCTTTCTAGTGCCGTGATTCCTTTCCCCAAGGTGCCCCAGCCAGGTTTGTACGTTTCAACCGTAGCGTCTTGTCCCTTCGGCACTTCAGGGGCTGCAATGTCTCCGCAGTTCGGCGAAGCAATGCTTGATCTCCCCGCATTCATTCCTGCCGCCTGCCGAATACTGAGAGCGGAGAGGTCGGTTACATACCAGGGACCCCCCTCCCTCCCCCAGGACCCCGGTAATGATCTGCCATTGGCACCAGCTTTTAAAGCCTCGCTGATACCGTGAATGAGTTCGGCCCACGACATTTGCTTGCGCCGAAGTGATTCACACTACGAGTAGGACCCCTCAGAATCATGGTTGTCGCTATTGTTACAGGGGCGTCGAGAGGCATCGGAAGAGCGATCGCGCTTCAGCTGGCCGAGGATGGCATGGATGTTGCTGTAAGAGAGACGCCCTGAAATGATTGATTTGTGGGGCGAAACATTCATCAGTCAACCATAGATCAACGACATACAAGCTCAGCTATCCGAACTTGAAGCTGTGAAAAGCGAAATCGAGAAAAAAGGTGAGACTATGTACCCTACCGATTTGCACGAGGCCGCCGCGGTGCTGTCGGCCAGCTAACTAGGTCGCAGGGCGAAAATCGGGTGCTTTCATCGCCGATGTGTCGAATGAAGAGCAAGTGCAGAAAATGCTCGCTGACGTCGTGGGAGAGTTTGGAGAAGTCAACGTGAACTCATGCGCCAGGTCATCTGTATGTGCCGGCGAATTTCTGCTCATCACCGGATAGGTCATGGTCGCAAACGCCGGCATTATCGTGACGAAAGGGATCTTGGAAGTCAGCGTGGCGGAGTGGGACAGAGTTCAGGCGGTCAGTGCATAACCATGTTTTGGTCGACATCTTCTACTTACGTCCCATCGCTTTTGCGTACTGACACAAAAGCAGATCAATGTCCGGGGCGTGCTCCTGTGTTATCGCGAAGCCGGTAGGTGGTGCATGTGTTGAACTGATCGGTGGTCTGGATTCTCCGAAACTAAAACCACACACACAATCTGCAGCAAAACAGATGATCAAACAGGGGAAGGGAGGGAAAATCGTGGGCGCATGCTCGACGGCTGGGTACCGACCGGTAAGACACAGGTGTGGCCAAAACCAGCCACACCTTGTCAACAATATAAGGTGGTTCAATAAGAATCTGACCATTCATTCTAGTCCGCGAGCGGCAGCGTTGCCTACTCGACCAGTAAATGGGCAGTTCGCGGGCTCACGCAAGCTGCTGCGTTGGAATTTGCAGAGTACGACATCAATGTGAGTACTGCAGTACACCTGCACAAGTGAGTGGCTGGGGTATAATATATAGAGGGCTGACTTGGACTTTCCTCAAGGTCAATGGTTCGTCGGGCGCACCTTTGGTATCGATACCGCAGTTTTGTTAACCTACATTTCTAGCATACTGTCCTGGTCCCGTGGATACAGACGTGAGTCCGGACACCTTGTTCCTTACTTCCCCCCTGAGATCCTGCCCAAACTGAAACTGGGGAACAGATGTGGAGACAAATCGATGCCCATCTCGCAGAGCGCCATGGCTTGGAGAAAGGCGTGGCATTTCAAAAGTCCGTCGAAGCTCGAGCCGCTTTGAAACGTCCTCAGGTGAGCGAATCCGGATGGTCAGTCGCTGTGCTGTGTCCGACTGCTAATCCCCTGCCAAGACACCCGAGGACATTGCCAACCTAGTCAGTTTCCTCGCGAGTTCAAAGGCCAGGAACATTACGGGCCAAAGTATTCTGTGCGATGCAGGTCAGCGACATCCTGGAGCGGGTACTTGGACTCATAACGCTGATCGTTCTTCCAGGGATTTCGTTTTCGTAGAGCGCATCATTGTTCTCTGTGGCGGGGGTTCTATAGCCCCAAAAGAGTTGAAAGTTCTGCATCGTCGATCAAAATCTCAAGTGTACTAGTAAGAGTCAGGCTCAGTGACGTGCCGAGAAGGCGTTCTCCAGACCGGCCCTTCAACTCCCCAGCGAGGAGCCCGCGCAACTGTTCACGGATTTGCCAGCCAAGACGGCCCGTTCCTTGCCATCTCATCCCGGGGCCACGGTGCCACCGGTAACAGTGCCTTCTGCTGATCTAGCCGGTCGCCAGGCGAGACAGGTTTCCCAGTTCCAACATAGATCTCTAGATGTAGGAGGCTGCTTCCGAGGGCTGGCTTGGGCACACCATACCCAGCTATGGCTGTCACCCCGCCGTCCACGACAGTTTCTGTGCCCGTGATGTGGTTGGCCTCGGCAGATGCGAGGAAGAGAACGGCATGGGCGACGTCCCTAGGGCTTGTCCATCCTCCCCACGGGACCTGCGCCGCGCGGCGGGAGATCAGTTCTTCATAGCTGCCACCTGCGGTTTCAGGGCCCGTTCGCGGACCAAGGGGGTGTCACCCAGGCGTCAGGCTTGGAGGGCCAATCATCGCCGTTATCGTCAGTCTCCACCAGGTGAGCAAGGGCGGCGTCACCCTTGTCCCGATGCGGGATGAAGCGCGAGCAGTTTTTAGTCGTCTTGGCATCACGTGGTTCATTCAGACCTCTGCGCCCGTTGGGACGACGTCGAGTGTTCGCTCGCCACGGGACATCATCGAATTCCTTCACGCCGTCGTACAGCACTGGCAATCTCCTGTCCGTTGTGCCGCGGAGGCACCCAGCACAATGCCTCGAAGCCTTAAGCGGATACTTAACCACGAGACAATATGCCTTCCAACCTTCCAGGCTACTATTTCGACCCCGAAAAGAATCGATATTTCAAGATCCAGGCAAACCAGGTCGCGCCCACGGGGTCCAAGTACAGCCGTCAAGCCGTGAAAGCCGAAAAGGTCATCAAAAAGGACCAACGGCGGGTCGAACGAAACCAGCGCGTGAAGCTCGCCACCACAGTGACGAGGTCCAAATTCCTGCAGCATCCGCTGCTCTCTTTGGAAAGACGACTTGGCGACCTGCGGCGCAGCGGCAGAACCAGGGTCGCTGAATACTATGCAGCCAGTCTCCAAGGCGGAGAAGCAATAGGCCCAGGTGATGGGCACTACTGGGATGACGAAGCGGCCGGGCCCTCTATCAGCCCCCGTTCAGGCCATTTCGCAGTTGATCACGGTTCCGGAACATTGTTCGGGGATTTCTCAGACCGGATCCGCTGCATCCAGCCTACCGGGACGATGTACGCCTTGTGTCGCGATGGGAACGCCTTCGACGAGCAGCGATATCCCGCTGAAGAGGGCCGCTGGCGAAGTACCGGCCGCCCCGAATCAACCGGGGCGCTGTACCCACTTGAGCACCGGCACATGGTCAAGTCCGTGGACAGAGTCAAAGCCGTCGCGTCCCTCGGGTGTGGTATAGTGGCTTGGGTGGAGTGCCCTTTCGGCAGCTCGCGCGTCAGAGTCGGTGTCCCCCGGCCGTTATCGTCCTCTGGCTCCTACCGGGTCGAGGAATCGGCATTCGACAACAGCATCGTGGACCTCGCCGTGCAGCCTGCTGGCAGCGGAGGCTTGGCCCGAACCAACTACAATCTCGCGCTCGCGGCGGAGAATTCCGCATGGATCATGAATGTCAGCGACTCGCGGTTTGGCTGTGCACAGTACCTACTCAACAAAGACGCCATGATCAAAGACCTGATGAAGATACGCTTCTGGGACTCCAACGTCCTGATGTGCGGCACCCGGTCCGGCAAGATGCTGCTGCTCGATCTGCGCGCGCCGCCGTCTTCCAGGGCGCGACCCGCGGCCACGCGGATCCAACACTCCAGCGCGATCACCGACCTGCGGGCCTTGGCGGATGGGTCGTCCATCCTCCTCGCCGGTCTGGGCACTACGAGCGTCTACGACCTGCGATTCACGCCGCCGCCCGGTCCTGGGAGCCATATTCCGCACCCGAGCACGCATTCCCCCGCCGTGCTTTCCTTCGACATCCCCGAACCGCGGCGCCAGAAGCAGTACGACCTGGGCTGGGCTTACGATCCGGAACTGAACATCGTGGTCTCCGCGTCGACCGACCATGTGAAGAACCATCGCGTGGGGATCTGGAATGCCGGCACCGGGAGGATGGTGCCGAGCCCGTTGAACGATTTTGTGTTCGACAGGCCCGTCAAGGGCGCCGAGATCGCGAGGGTGAGGGACGGGCCGAAGAGTATCCTGCTCAGCGGTCCTTTCGCGGGAGGTCTCATGGAGTGGAGTGCCCAGCAGCTCGACGAGCAGAGCGAACAGCTTAAATCCCGGAAGATTGAGCGGGGGAGTGACCAGAAGAGCGACCGGTGGCGGTGACCAGGAATACAAGGTACGAATTGACGATGGATGGCGGGCGAGAAACGTAAAGGGGCACCTGGGCGCGCACACACACGTACACATACACATACACAGCCAGAGGTATTTAACGACACATTATGACGCGGGAAGGAATAATAACACACAGCATAACACGACACAACACATCCACCCCCTTATCAATGGATAGAATACAGGACACGATAGAACACGACACGACACGACACGACACGACGGGAAGGGACAAAACAGAACAGGGCATTCCAAGCCGGCACTCCTCTTAGGGATAACGTATACGATTAGGAAGGGTGGCCTTCAAGGCCTGATTGGCTCCAGGATGCGGAGGTGTTACTAGCTGAATTGAGAGGGGCGACGTCGGCCAGGACTACGACTCCTCTGTGGTAGTAGAGCAGGGGGTTTAGCTGAAGTGACTTCGGTTCAGTTCGGTCAAGTTCAGGTCGAGTGAGGATTGGTATCTAGGTGAGGGAGAGTAAAGCGCGGGGTGTCCGGGGTTTCATTTTCAATGGGCACAAAAAAGCGAGCGGGATCGATCGAGAGCAGCTACAGCTAAATTTACAGCAAAAGTAAAGGGTGGCTCGGCGATGAGCTCGGCTTTACAGCGTCTTTCGCCGTCTTAGTTTCCTTGTTCTCTTCTCGCAACATGTCTTCTCGGTCAACAAGACTTTCAATCTCGAGACAGTATCTTGGAGGGTTGAACTGCAGGTGGTCGGCATACAATAAGCTCAACTAGCTAATGAATCCCCCGAAAAGAGGTAACGCTGTCATGGTTTCCCCCTTTTTCTGCGAGGCTCCATCCATCTTCTGACAATCACATTTCGATCTCTTCGTGTCCTTTCGACTCACCCTTGCGTATGCGCATGTGCACATGACCGGCTGGACGGGTGGACGGTCGAGGTGGGTGCAGGCCGACTGCGCCATCAAGCAATCCCGGCGGCGAGATGGACTGGTTGCTTGGGAGCGGAGTGAGTCAATTCCCTCGTCAGCCACGCTAAGATTTCAGGGCATTCGGGTGCTTGACAGTGGCCCGAATGATCGAGGCGACATTCGCGAGGCCACCGCTGGTCGTGATCATATCTCCCGGATAAACGTGCCGGAATCTGGCACAGTTACCATGGCAGGGCCGGAGCCGGTGTGATCACCTGCTGTTCTGACGGTTTTGCGTCCACTGTTCGTCCGCTTAGACTCTCCCTCTGGATCCGGCTTCTGTTTCTGTTGGCTCACGACGTCATCCACCACCTCGACGTCGGACCTACTGAGCGTTCTCTGTTGCATCATTTACCATCCTTCATCCTCAATTCTCTCAACAACTCATTGACTCCCTTCTTCTCGCTTCCGCCGCCGACAGTGCCTCCGTCGTCGTCCTCGAGCCGCTCAATTCGTGGTTTGCCCCGCTCTGCGTCTGCATGGTCATCTTTCTCGAATTTCACCACCGCCCATCTCAACTTGAGGCTCTCCTCCCATCCTTTTGCGTCTCTCTGTCTATGGCGGACAAGACCTGTACGAGGGTTTGTGAAAGTCCATTTCTGCTCGAGCATCCTTAGCAGTTCGGGCGAGCGAGGTTGGAGCAATTGGAGATTTGCAATGCCGAAGTAGCCCGTGAATCTGAATGTGCGGATCTTTGTGGAGTCAGGCTCGTAAGGTGGGCGACGGACTTGGGTGAAGACGGCAATGGGATGCCTCTCTTTTTCCTCTGCTCCGGATACGACTTCTGAAGCGTCGGTGACAGTGGGGACATTACGGCTCTCTTTGATCAACTCCGGTGCCTCCGCCTCACCTGTCGTCATGCTCGACGCTTGTGCCGGTGGGTTAGCTAGGCTTTTGCCATCTTCGCCGTCAACACCCGGGGTTAAAGTTGGAGGGCCACCTATCCGGTTCGCCGTTTGTGCAGGCAACAATTCCAAGCTTGACTTTGTGTAAATGATGCCATCAGTTTCCCAGCGTGGGTTCGCATCCTTGAAGAGCAACACGTAAGCTAGTGCTCCGGGTGTGGCAGCAGAGTCGTGAAGAGTCTTGCTTTTTCTATTTTCGACTCCGCCCCTGGCGTCCTCTTGTGGCCAGAAGTAATGTTGAATCTCTCTTAGGGAGTAGAGCTCTTCTTCTGGGGCCCGATCGGACTTCCTAGATTGTGATCGAGTGTTGTTATCACCGCTCCGGGGACTTGAAGTGGTAGTGTCGTCGGGAATGAACGCTCTGTTGCCCTCGTGAAGGCCCGTAGAATCTGGCAATGCGGTCATGGATTCGTTGCTGTCGGCACGCAAAGCATTCGCACCGTCACGGCCTCGACCTTGCGCACGCAGGGCAGGTGGAACGTAGCGGTTGGCCATGGCTGATGGTCAGCTATGATCTGCAATTACCAAGCAAGCAAAATAAAAGGGACGACATTAAGTCTGTTCTAGAAGAAGCTTGGTCCACCTTCAGGTCGGCGATGGGTTGAAAGCAAGTGAGAAATTGGTGATCAGTTGAATGAGGAAACAGAATCTCATTCTTGCTTTCGAAGAGCTTAGCAGAATACTGAGATGCCAACGCCTCGAGTGACCCGCTGCCTCACCTTCACATCTTGTGGGCCGCTTGCGATAGAACGTGAGGGAAGGTGAGGTTGAGGTAAGAAGCGTGCTGAGCAGCCAGCCTTGCCAAGCAAATGACGCAAAACTCCTACAGAGCACAAGGCTGACAGTGATGGCTGAGAGCGGTCCCTATTAACGTTCTGTCTCTGCGTCTCATATGAATAGATCGATGTTCTACTGCATGGTCTGCACGCTTCCCACATACCGTACCCCCTGGGCCCATTGTCATTGTCGCGTGGAACGAGAGACGTTGCAAACTTCCTTCACGACGAGGGGGTAAGAATCGAAAACGGTAGGGCTTGCTGCTGACCTGAGACTCCAGTTATAGGCAAACTGCAACTCCCTTCACAGTCCTTCGTGGGGCTGTCTGGAGCTTGTGGCAGAAGACGAAGGTTGAAACGGCGCGAGACGAGGTGGGCCAGCGGCACACTCGAATATATAGCTTCGCAGACAATTGGGCCTGTCACAAGAGGCGAAGTCTCGTGAGATTGGACAAATTGGAGTGCTCTGCCAAACAAGCTCGACAGGGATCTAAATATTGACGATGATACGAAGATACAAAAGACAAACGCTCGCTCAAAAGCATGCCCACCGCCAGCCCTTCCCTTGAACCGCTGAAATACTTCCCAAGTCAAAAAGAACGGGACACATCAGCTCTTCCGAGACGACGAGGAGTTGAAGTGCCATTCTTTCTCCGCGGCCATCTATCCTGGAAATGTCCAGCTGAGGTGACATTTTGGCAGAGGCTGGAAATCATTTGCCCTCAAGTCCAATCCTTGGTCGCGTGCATGCCCTTTCCCAGTCACTGCAAGTCGAAGCCATCTGTGTTGTCATACGTCTGATCATTCGTTTCTATTCTAGCTCCAGTGCTGGAATCCAAAGCTAAAACAATCCCAGATAGAAGCGCCAGCGGGTTGTGGTATCATAGTGGTTGAGGGTTGCATTGAGAACAGGTGCACACATAGTGATATCGACCGCTCGCCGTTCGTCTTTGGGCCGCCTCTGCCAGAACCGCCGTTGTCCTCCTTCAATCCTCCTCAGAGCTGTGGATGCTGCACTCTGAAACTCGAGTTGGCAGGATAGTAAAGCATCCTCGTTCTTGAAGAAGGAAATACCACTGGCAAAATATCGTTCTCTTGGTAACCACCTTACTGCACTTGGCTGACGATTTCACTCGCTTTCGCCAGGCTCTCCACCATTTGCTGGCATTCCTTCCGTCGTCTAATGGTATAGTCGCTCTCCTTCAGAAGGTCGTCAAGTTCCTGTGTTCTGTACATTTGTTCAAGCAATTCTCGCTGCATTTCGTCTTTCGTATGCCTGTAGAATTGTCAGCAATGATCATTTGAGCACACGGACATAAACGTACTGCACCAAGGCCAACATGATTGCCTTGGGCACCATATCGATCATGGTCCTCCGGACAATGTTGAAGTAACTGTTGATCAGCAACTTGATCACCTCCACCTCCTGGTTCTCCCGTTCTGACAAGGTTCCGCTTGCTTTAAGCGTGGCTGGCGGAGGTTCCATGGCCGCCATCTTCTTCTTGTTCTTGCTAGCGAAGAACGAGCCGAAGAACCCAGAGTTAGTTTCCGTACCGTCGGTAGGCAAGCTAGGCGACCCCGATCTGGGAGGCACCTGTGGGGGTAGTGGCTTGCCAGTCTTGGGATCCACTTGGGTCGGCTTGCTTGCATTGTGTCGGTCATTCACAATAGCCATTGCACGATGACCATTGAGAAAATCTGGGTGGCCTGTGTTGATGTAACATGCTTCCATTGCAACGAGGTCCCGGACCAACTTGTTTGTTGGCTCCATCGACTTACGGAAGAAGGAAACAACAACACCATGGAATTTTTCCTTGAGCCCGGGATATCTTCGGAATAGTTGCTTCTGCAAGAGTTGTCCCAGGATGCGAATCAGCTCATCGTAGACCAGGGAAACACATTTCAATGAAGGCTCCTCCAGCCGTCGAATTTGTTGCTTAACAATCAGCTCAAAGGCGGTGGTGCCAACGAACAGGGCAGGTGAAGAGCCGGACGAGTTGTAGAGTATGGTCCGAATGTCTATGTCCTTGACTTGCTCAAAGGGATCGATTGCCTTGATACCGTTCGAGTACAGCTCGTGGTAGACGAAGGAAATTCTGGCGCCCCCTGAGAGTTCGTTACTTGACAGTTCGGAGCTGTTTCCTTCCAAAACGGTTCGGTATTCATTGGCGAACTCGGTGATGATGTTGAGAATGATGTTTGAGCTGTTGTTACCGAGGAGGTCTCCAGCGCCCAGCTGCTCCAACTCCAGAGAGTATTTCTGCAGGGAGGTCGCAATGCGGGTCTTGATATCCGGTAATGTTTGCTTGATGTGCATCATAAGAATGAGGTTAAGCTTGCGGGCCAAGTATGGCGTGCCGCAGTATGAAGCCTTGTTCCGGTAAGAAGGATGGTTTTCGAAGAATTCCTTCTCGGCTTTGAGCGCCAGATCTATTCGTTTCTTGTTCTCGATATCACGTTGGCCTCGATTGACGACGGGGACGTAACCCAGGCGAAGAGGGATAATCCGGCCAGCAAGAATATCGACCACGTCGGTGCCAGCGTCCATAAGATCGATCTTTGTGAGGACGCCGATAGTTCTCTGGCCCTCTGGGTCGACTTCTCGGGCCAATTTCAACCCGTCAGAGTTGGCCAAATCGACATTGGCAGCTGTGACGGCGAGGATGATGGCATTGGGCTTCGCTATTTGCTTAAGAACCATGTCTTTGATCTGTTTTTCGATATCTCTTGGTTGATCTCCGACTGGAACTTTTGTCAGACCGGGCAAATCGACTAATGTCAGTGTGAGGACGTTCGGTGAGTAGATCCGTAAGTTGATCGGTTGCGGTGAGATGCCGACGTTCCTGCCTGCCTTGGCTTCTGTCTCCTTGACAATCTCATCTCGGATCTTGTTGAAATCATATAACTTTTGGCCTGGCAGATGCAGGAACTCCCCCCACTCATCGACGTTGGCCTGCTTGTCGGAGGAGTCCTTCAATTCCGATTCGGTAACGCCGTTCGTCTGTAGTTTGGCTGGCGCTGGCCTGTTGATCAACTGCAGCACGAGCGGTCGACGTGTGACAATTCCGGAGCCTCGAGGCAGACTGAGGCAGAAGTTAGAGATTCATTTGCAGGGTTCGATAAATGTAGAAGACTAGATCATGCTCACAAGTCTCTACCCACTATGTTCTCAAGCACCGAGCTCTTTCCACTGGACTGTGAGCCTACGACAACAATCTGGGGTAGGTCGATGGGGTTTTGGACCTAGAGGGTACACTGTCAGATGCCAGCTGGCACGGGATAAATCCGATTGACGACATACTCCAACGGTTGTGAAAACATCTTGAAGTTTATTGACGAGGGCGATGAGGGTCGGATCGTTCACATTGACGCTGCAAGAGTTGTCAGCATGGCCATAGTAGTGACTGTTGACATTGCGCAGGCACTCACGAATAACCCCCCGGTGTGGCCGTCATGGCTGGGGCAAAGCTGAGTGGCAGAGGATCTTGCAGTAAGTCGGAGCGGAGCGATTCGATGCTGCTTCGCGCAGATGACTCTAGAGCTAAGTCGAGGGATGTGCGTGGTGCGGGTGAGTGGTGTTGGTGTTGGTGTGGGTGTTGGCTGATCTGGGTATTGCTGGCCAAATCTTGGGACGGGAGTGACGGTGTCTGTGCTTGAGATGCGCCTGCGCCTGTGGCTGAGTTGATGGCAGGAACCGCAAACGCAGGCCGCAGTCCCCGTGTCACAGGCTCTTGGCGCCCAAATAGGAATGGGAGGCTCTTGCGCGTCGCCGTAGTTGTAGACATTCAGCAGGCAGCCTTCAATCTAATTCATGGAAAAGCAAATCGATTTGTGGCAAAGTGCCAGGCACCGATGAAACCCAAGTCTGCTGTTGAGAGCTCGATACAAATGACGCTGTTGCTGTGGCATCTCAGGAAGGCGAGATCGCTCGGTGTCTCTCGGGTTGTAATCACGAGCCTCGCGCTCGTGCTCAGGTCGAGAGTCTAAGCTGAGAAGAGAGGACCCTGACTTTGCTTCATGGCACTGTGACACCTGAGCAATGACCATGGCACCTTTATCTCCACACCAATTCACATCTCAGCATCTAAAGCATTGACGGCTGGCCTGCAATGTCAGGATACTGGCTAAGTTCTGACGCAGCCTCGTTTCAAGCCCAGGAGGGAAGTAAGTCTCTGTCAAATACTCAATGTCAGCAGAACCTGTCTCGGTCGGTTTTCTCCTCTACACGGGTGTTCAAAGTCCCGACGAGTTAAACTAGAGTCCGCTGCCGATGACAATCAATATACGCCTGCCACGCCACTGTTTATCTTTCTGCCCTCTGGTTGAACGCCGCAGCAGGAGTATGTGGTCACCGATCTCCCTGTCCCGGTGCAATTGGCCCATGTCGTCGTCTCGTGGCCTCTATCATAGGGATCCTTTGCCAAACGGTCATCGATTCGGTTGAAGGGAGATATGGAATAATCAGGACATCAAGAAGGCAAGTCGATCTTTGGTATTGGCTGCTTCGAAATATCTGAGTCGTGGACGCGCCGTCGCGTGGTCTGTCAAAATCGCGGCCAGAGTTCTTGTCGAGGGGCAGGAAAGCATATACGCGGTCCCGAGGATGGTTTCCAGAGACGCTCTTCTCTCATACATCACCTGGATTAAGCCGACTGGGTTGCCTCGGCGTGCTGTTCTGGTGTCAAGCATAGTGTTTCGGCCTCGCTGGATGCTTTACCTTGGAATAGTGTCCTTATCTATATCTCGATCAAAATGCACTGACATGAGCTGCATTACGCGCTCGTACGATACGAGGCCGGAAAGGATAAACTCCCGGCCATATGGATCGAGAGAGCTCGAGAAAATTTGGGAATAAGTAGAGTCAGCTAGATCTATGTATGTCGTAGGACTGCCACGGGCCATTCCAAGACTTGCTGTCACAATATGTCCTTCCTTACTCTTGCTCCTGGCTATTTGCGGCACAAAACCCCACCAGCTCCGAACCGTCGCCGGGCCTCGACCTGCCCTGTGACCCGACACACAGACAAACACCTCCCCAATGCAATGCTGTATCCAGAATCTATAGCTGTGCAATCGTCCTTCGTTACCTTGATGATGTATCCCTTACTGTGTCGAATGCCACCAACGCCGGAAAGAACTTGATCTTTCTCTTACAGAGTCGACCTCAGAGCGCTCGTAGCACCTGAATCGTGGCGGGAAAGAGACCTGCTCAGATTGTTCGGTAGCCCTTCGATCGGTGACCGGGTATTTGTCCATCTGAGCAAAGTTAATAGATTGGCGCATGAAACGTGTTCAACCCACTCACATTCGGACTTTGCGGTCATCACCGCCAGATGCAAACATGCCAGCGTCTCTGGGGTTCCAGTCGACCGCTGTGACACACTCCTTGCCACTCTGACCTCGGCCATGCCCTGCCAGCTTTTCGATCAATGACTCGTTCTCCTTGTGCCATACGTAGATCAAGCCATCTGACTCCGGTTAGCATCAACGAAATATGACAAGGGGCGACAACATACCCTCGGAGCCACTGAGGACAAAGTTCTCTGCTGCTCCACCGAAGCAACTTCGGATCACGAACTCGCCTTGTTTCTGTCCACTAAACTTTCGAACGGTGTCTCGCGTAATGAGGTCGATCATATGGACTTCCCCGGCTGCCAGGTTTACCAGAACCGTGTTGCTGTCTTGACTGAGAGAAATACTAGTCATCTTGCCAAGCACTTTGATGGGCGGTTCCTCTCGGTAGGTACGCATGTCGAAGATGCGGATGATGTTCAGAGGCTCGAGTGCCACCAGCCAATGGCCGTCCCGTGTGATTGCTACATCGTGTACTCTGAAGCCCCGGGGCCACACGTGTACGGGCTGTTCACGGTTCGGCGCTCGGAGGTTCCAATGACATAGCTGTGAGTTTCGATCGTGGCTTGCGGTAACAAAGCCTTGTGAATCCGGTGTCCATGCAGCAGCAGTGATGCCGTAGTTCTGGTCCACTGTTTGGTGCTCCAGAGTCACCTCTAATCTCCCCGACTCCACATCATAGACTCGAGCTTTGCAGTCTTTTGAACAGGTTATGATCTTTGTGTCATCTGGACTCCACGAGACATATGTCACCTCGGCGGAGTGGTGAGTAAGACTGTGAAGACGTTTGAAGGTCACTGTTTCGTAGATATTGACGCTCCGGTCCTGGCTTGCCGTAGCCAACTTGGTGCCATCGTGGGAGAATTGGATATGCCAGACTTCGCCAGTGTGATCCTCCAGGATGATCGCCGTCCGTGACGGGAAGTCATCCCGGTCACATAGGTGATCCGAGTACAAAGAAGGAGGCTCTGCAGTGTTATGGTACAGACATTGGTTGATCTGGCTTTGCTTTATGTGATCGAACAGCTCGGCTAATCTGTGATCGCGGATCATAACCGACGGTGCGATTGACCGAGACAGATCCTGCAGCAGCAGTTTCCTTGATTCCTCCACTGTGCCCGACCAACGAGCTTTGGTCCTGAGATCTTCAGGAGGGCACATGAGCAGTGTGGAGAGAGCATGTAGTTGATGGATGTCATGTCCCAGCGGAGTCAGCTCTTGTCTCAGCACCATGAGGGCCATGCCGAGGTCCCGTCGGTCAAGCAGCTCGAGGAATTTTTGTTGCCGAATCCAGAAGAGCATCTGGCCTCTGTCAGCACCCTCAGCAAGCACAAGTCCATCCCCATATTGATCGTCGTCGTAATGTGCTCCGCCATGTTCACCCTGATGTGAGCCTTGCAGGATGGCTTCAGCCTCTGACCATACACCTTCGAGGATCGCACTTCGGAATGCCGCCACAGAAGGGCTCTCGAGTTCATAACCACTTTCACTGGACAAGACACTGGCGGCATCTGAATATCCCATATCAACCAGACCCTGGATGAGGATTCGGACTACCTCCTCTCTGTTGTGACCACGGTAGGTCGCTGACCGCACGGGCAGGTGTTTCTTGGATGTGCCATTAGCGTATGAGGGGCTGGAACCGTTGAGGTGGCCGTTGAGCGCCGTATGTAAAGGTTTCCTCGGCGTGGAGCCGTTTGAGCTTGCAGTGTGACCGTTAGAAAACACTTGTTCCGAGTCTTCATCGACTCTCATGTTGTATCCGTCAGTCCGCCTGCGCTTCGACCTAGGTCTGTCTGCTGATGAATGCTCCCCAGGAGCAGGCCCCCCTCCGGACGTCTCGGTGACTTCACGTCTGTTATCGTCGTCTTCACTAGTTGTTTCGGATGATACCCGCCTTCTCCTTCGTCTCCCCAGCTCTTGAGAAACCGGCACCTGCTCTATAGGTGCTTGATTTGTGATGGAGGGGCGTAAGTCTGGCGAAGGTGGGTCTCGGGTTGTATTCGGTGTTGGATTATTTGCAGATGTGTTTGGGGTTGGGGAAGTAGAATCTGTGTAAGAAGAATGAAGAGGGTGAGTCGAGATGGATGGGTCGTCGGAAATGATTAGGTTGTTGTTTGTAGAAAGGTGGTTTGCCAGCTCGTGGTGGCGGCAAAGCCGCCTATATCAGCGTCAAGTCTGCTTCCTGCGGCACAAGAGTCAAGCAGTCGATTTGAACTGTTTGTATGCCCAGATTTAGGTTTCGAGTGGCGTTATAGACGCTTGAGGCGAAGTCGGGGTCGAAACATTCGATTCCAAAGCGGCCAGTCCGTTGACGCAGGCGGTGGGCAGACAACGGTGTAGGTTGATATTGGAGATGTGATCCCAAGTCGTCGAGTCTGTGGCAAGTCCCAACGTCAGTAGATGCACAAGTCACGGATGTTCTAGCGTGAGATTTGAGCTCGGGTGGTGGAATTTAATGATTTGTGGACCGAGGATGGCGACGCTGGTCATCAGAGAGTAGTGGTAGGGAGAAGGACGTGGTTCACTTCGAGCGATGCCAGTTCACAAGAATGGGCACTCGGAGGATGATGTCGGAGACAACGCCAGGTCTGCCCGCACTTCCAGTCCTGATTTCTAACTAAACTATAACTGGCACAGGTGCTACGCAGGGCCAATTAGGTCATCCTGCTGGTGTGCTAGTTACGCTCTTGCTTGCCTGGAGAGTCTTCTCTTTACTGACCCGCCGGCTTCAAGCAGCAAGAAGCCCACCTCAACAACATCCATCCACCTGATCTGCTTCAAACAAGGTCACTTGCTGCGAACCAGACTGGTGACCAACCACGACGCCACTGCTAGGCCTGTTTCAGACCACCATTCGTCCACCTTCTGGGCCGGACCTCATGAAAAGTTGGGTCCTGATAACTGTATTGCGATAAGAGCGTGTTGAATATTGAAACTCCAGTCATGAAATTGCCGGTAAGGAAAAGTGTTGTTGCATAGCAGCAGCGTGGACTTTCTAGATCGACTATCCATCAGCACTCGTCGTTCGTCATATCCTGCCAGGTGGCGCATTCTATTCTGGGACATGTCAGAGGCTTCGTGGAAGTGTGAGGCTGCCAAAAAACCGCCCGTGAGGGGCTGCAATTGGTCGGAGCTGCGCTTTTGACGGTGCCTGGGATGCCTCGGGCAAGATCTGGACATTGAAAGAGACGGCTGCCACTTAATACAGTACCATCGTACTTGGCACAGGACGAGAAAGGATACGAGTAACTAGCTACATAAGGTACTGTCAGATACTGTAGAAATATTGCTGCTGCCTACGGGGAACTAAGCAGGCCCTGGCAGGCATGCCCGCCCGAACCTTTAAGCGGGAATTCCTTACCTAAGAGCTCAAGGACGTTGCCCCAGCTATCGTATCGCTCTCCAACAGCTCCTACCCGCCAGAAAGATGATTTCATATGCTTGGATTTGGACGCCCACGCCTTAAACACAGAAAGTCGGTCATAGAATTCATCACCGGCAGGAGCATTGACGAACTCTCTACCGTCTCGGACCTCAAATACCTTCAACTTCAGCTCGGTCTTCCTGATCTCGTTGAGGATCTTGACGAAGGCGAGCTTCCTGGTGCAAGCTCCAACAGCGCCTCCGTCTTTGCCTTCCCGCAACCACTTCAGACTCTAGACACCACTGCCCGCACATACAGAAGAATGCCTGCCGCAAAGGAGAGTGGCATTGGCGAGGACCAGCAAAATGGAACCGTCTTCTCCGTCTCTGGTCCCGTCATCGTCGCCGAAAACATGATTGGTGTGGCCATGTACGAGCTTTGCAAGGTCGGCCACGATGAACTGGTTGGCGAGGTCATTCGTATAGAAGCAGACAAGGCCACCATTCAGGTGTACGAAGAGACAGGTATGTTGGCTCTGTAGCCTTTCTGTGCCTCCGTTGACAATGTCATAGCGGGCGTTACTGTCGGAGACCCCGTCCTGCGAACTGGCAAACCTCTATCCGTCGAACTCGGTCCTGGCTTGATGGAAACCATTTACGACGGCATACAGAGGCCTCTGAAGACCATTGCAGACAACACAAACAGCATCTACATTCCCCGTGGTATCGCGGTCCCTTCACTAGATAGAAAGAAGAAATGGTCGTTCACGCCGACCATGAAAGAGGGGGATCATATCAGTGGCGGCGATGTCTGGGGTAAGGTTCCTGAGAACAGCTTGGTCAACGAGCACCGAATCATCTTGCCTCCTAGAGCTAGAGGGACGATCAAGAAGATCGCTCCGAAGGGCGAGTATACCGTCGACCAGCCTCTACTTACCGTAGAGTTCAACGGGGAGACCAAGGAGTACCCGATGATGCAGTCATGGCCCGTCCGTGTTCCTCGCCCCGTCACCGAACGCCTTTCTGCAGATTCTCCTTTCATCGTCGGTCAGAGAGTTCTCGACGCTCTCTTCCCGTCGGTCCAGGGCGGTACTGTGTGCATTCCCGGAGCTTTCGGCTGTGGCAAGACTGTCATTTCACAATCCGTCTCGAAGTTCTCCAACAGCGATATCATTGTCTACGTTGGGTAAGTCCACTCTATGCCCAGATTCTTCGGCCTCCCTCTGCCCTCATCATTATTCATTATACTAACGGTGCATTATAGATGCGTAAGTCGCTCTGAGGACTCCGAGGGGGGGTGAAGAAACTCCTGAAATTCTTCATTCTTCCCTGAACACAGATGGCCAGTGCTAATGAGACAACAGGGCGAGCGTGGTAATGAGATGGCTGAAGTCTTGATGGACTTTCCAGAGCTCTCCATCACTATCGACGGCCGCAAGGAACCCATCATGAAGCGAACCTGCTTGATCGCCAATACCTCGAATATGCCCGTCGCAGCACGAGAAGCCTCCATTTATACTGGAATTACAGTAGCCGAGTACTTTCGTGACCAGGGCAAAGCCGTGGCCATGATGGCAGACTCGTCGTCGCGCTGGGCGGAAGCCCTTCGAGAAATCTCGGGTCGCCTAGGAGAAATGCCGGCAGACCAAGGTTTCCCTGCGTATCTGGGGGCGAAGCTCGCTTCCTTCTACGAAAGAGCAGGCGCGGCTCAAGCTCTCGGCTCACCAGAGCGCAACGGCAGCATCTCCATCGTCGGCGCCGTGTCCCCTCCCGGCGGCGACTTCTCAGACCCTGTCACTTCCGCCACTTTGGGTATTGTGCAAGTCTTTTGGGGTCTGGACAAGAAACTGGCTCAGCGGAAGCATTTCCCTTCTGTCAACACTTCGCTCTCATACAGCAAGTACACCAACATCCTCGACAAATTCTACGCCAAAGACCACCCCGAGTTTCCGCGCCTGCGTGACCGGATCAAAGAGCTGCTCACCAACTCGGAAGATCTCGACCAGGTCGTGCAGCTGGTCGGGAAATCGGCGCTGGGTGACTCCGACAAGATCATCCTCGACGTCGCGGCCATGCTCAAGGATGACTTCCTGCAGCAAAACGGATACAGCGACTACGACCAATTCTGCCCGTTGTGGAAGACGGAGTACATGATGAAGGCGTTCATGCAGTTCCACGACGAGGCGCAGAAGGCAGTGAGCAGTGGGTTGAGCTGGGCAAAGGTGAGGGAGGCAACGGGCGAGATCCAGCACGGGTTGCGCAGCATGAAGTTCGAGCTGCCAGACGATGAGGAGTCGGTGAGCAAGAAGTATGACGGCCTTTTGCAGAAGATGAGTGAAAAATTCGCGAGCGTGAGTGATGAATAGGTGTTTCGCACGAGGCGGGGATTGAGAGAAGGGTGCTTGCTGTCTGTGAGAAGGCTGTCCAGTGAGGATCAATTAGCTGCGGCAAGGAATGTTTACTACCCGCGCAGTACATGTAGTAAAGTACGGGAGCAATCAATAGAGAGCATGCTGCGCTGTTCAGGGCAGAAGACCCGCTGTCAGTTCTCTGGTTCTTGGCTACCTCTCGAACGTAGCTGCTGCCGTTGTGGTGTCTTTGTCGACTTCGTCGACTTCGTTTACTACGTACAAGTATCGGCTCTGCCTCATATCACAACGTATTATCGATGCTGCACTACTCATATTGTGCTATCATTACGGTACTATTCATACATAGTACTGTGCTATATCATACAATTTAAGACCATTTCCGGCCCCGTAGATCATAATCCCTGGAGTCTGATTCTGTTTCCTCCCTTTGCTGTTGATTCCGGTCACGTCCTTTGGACGCCATGTCAGGTCTCAGCCAAAAAGGGCCATCCCTACATAGTCAAATACCCCAACGCCTTGCTCGTACTTTTGGAAAGAAAACAAAGAGGACACAAACTTCGCTGCCATGCCCGCCAGAGGGCCGCCCGTCTCAAACATCCAGATCCCACTCTGCGCACTTACTCCACCGCGCCTCGGGGATCTCCTCCTTCTCATACTGCTGCATCTCCCTCAACAAGCCGAGCCGGTATTCCTTCGGAAACGTCTCCTCGAGAAACCTTGGCACCGTCTTGACCATGTCCTCTTTCCCGAACCAGCCCCACGCCTTAAACGCGATCCACAGCCTTGATGCTTTGTTGACGTCCACATTGCAACACTGCTGTAATTGCGTCTTGTTAAACGCCTGCATCCTGGCCGGCGGCACTTGCTCGCTCTTGCGCCGCTGCTCGTTGTACTCGATCCATAAGGCCAGGCCAACGAACGAGCGCGCCTTCTGGCATTTGTACTGCGCGGCTGGCATATCTATGAGCTGGCAAAGGCGGATCTCTGAGTCGTGCAGGTCGCTGGTGTCGCCCAGGCCTTCATCGGCTCTTTTCTTCTCGAGCGAGGTCTGCAAAACTAGCTGGGCATCGTCGAGAAGGGGTAGGTCGGCGCTGGGGCCGCCGGCCGGCATAATGGCACCCTTGAAGCGGGCAAAGCCGTCTGTGTGCGGCGAGCGAGCATCGAGAAATTTCTTGATGGTGGCACCAAAACGCTCACTTGTGCTGATGACCCTGGTGGTTGACCCGTCTCGGGTCTTGTTGCGCTTCGTGGTCTTGGATTCCTGAGTCGCCCTGACGCGTTTCTCGGGCCTGCTGGCGGTTGAGGCAGCATCCTCCAACGCTTCGGGGGCCTTACGCTTCGTGGCGCCGGATTCCGGAGAAATCCTGGCCTGTCTGTTGGGCGGCCTAGCGACAGAGGTGTCATCTCTCGAAGTTTGAGAGGACTTGCGCTTCTGGGTAGAAGCGCGTGCCGTAGACGCGCGCTGCCTTTTCTTGGAATTGGCAAGCGCGCGAGCCGGGATCTTCATCGTTGTTTTGGGAGAGTTGTCGCTGGCCGGCTCGTCCTTCGCACGGGCAGGTTTGGCCGGCTCAACCCGGTGGGGGACTGATTCTGCGTCCTTCCACACGGGTGTGAACTGCCCATTAGTCTGCTGCCCGTGATATAAATGACGTCTGATCCCCTCAAGGAGCCCATTCATATCATCTGAAGGATATCTTTCGAGGAGGCCAGCGAGGGCCATGCGCCTAATATCCGACCACAGTTTCGGGCAACCGCTTGTCGGGCTGTCGATGCTCGTGTGAACACTTTCGTCACAATCTACGAGCAATTTGGCCCAAGGAAGACAGTAATCCCGGAGAACCTCCAGTCTCCGCAGAAACTCGGCGGCATCGACCAGACGGAGCGTTTTGTCTATTCCCCTGTTAGGTAGCCAATACAGCGCCGTCGAGCTTCTGACAAGTTTGCAGTCGTTGTGTTCCATGAACTCTTTGAGTATACGATCCACCTTGAACTGATCCAAGACCACTGCGTCTTGTTCCTCGCGTTTCGTCAGTCCACTAATGAGCCTTGGCCTGTCCCGACTCGCATTTCTAGGCTCAGCATGGGATGAGGGGCCTGTCCCGATGCCTGTTTCGGTGGACGTCCGCGATAAAGGCAGACTCGAGGGAGGCGATAATGCGAATGTCATGCGTGGCGGACACACCAAAGAGTCAATTTCCTTCCCGCCGGAGAGAACGTCTCCAACGTCGTTCCCGCATTGGACGGGAGGACTTGGTAAACGGGTTTCGGCAGAGGAAATGGCTGCCATATGGGGTTCGGATAGTTTTAGACAGTCAGAGCTGGGCCGTTGAGCATGCATGTTGATTGTAACCAGAGTGACGTAGAAGGTAGATGTGGTACTGCTGCAAGAGTGAAGATTCCGTTGAAAGCGGACGGTATCTGAGGTTTTAAGCACGAGTTGTCGTCGGCCGCAGAGGTACAGGTCCTCGTTGGAAAATTTTGGCTCTGGCGGGTCGTAGGTCCTCAACCGTGAATGCCACAAGGTCGGAACCAAACTTTCGCAGCGCAGAGTACCAAGAGTTCCGTGGAAATATAAAGGCAACAGCACGTGAAACCGGAAGCTCAGGCTCAGGTCCCACCTCTTGACAATGCGATTGTAGATAGCGACCGGTAAGGTATCTGTAGTAAGATCGAGTACCGCAGGCGGATAGAGTCAAACGAATACAGGGAAGACTGGGTGGATGGCATGATATCTTTGGAGGGTAGAGTTAATTCGTGACTATGCAAGACATCAATAGGGATCTCAATGGCTGTGATGAGGAGCAATGGACGATGATAGCAGGGAAAGGAATTGGACGTGTTGGTGCGAGGCAAAGCGCAACAGGCAGAAAGCGAGTGCGGAGAGTAATCTGTGGTATTGCCATTGAGTCTCAATCAAGTATGCGTCATTCTCTTGGTGCGACTATGGGAGGCAAAATTCAGGCAAACAGATTGACAATCAGGTTGTGTTGGTTGACCACAGAAACGACAGGCGTGTGATTTGGTGAGCAGCGCATGAGTGGCGGCAGATGCGCTGATGCGCCAATAGCCCGCGAACGAAGATGCTGTGGCATTGGCTCGCCATTTGCATTGAAGGTTCTGCTGGTCAGAAAGGCGGCCAGAGGAGTATTGGTCAGGCACGAAAGCAACGTAAGATGGTTTGAGAAAGTCATGTGTTGTTGTACGGAGTCAGAGGAGCGCAAGGGAAAGAGCGCGGATGGAAAGGTGAAAAACAATGGATGGCGCATTGACCATCGCGCCTTGGCACTGCGGCGAGTCATAAAAGACCCGCAACGTGGCACGTGCCTCAATCCATCTGAGGCTAACTCAAGGCAGCCCGTTTTCAGTGGAGCCTTCTAGAGCCAGCTCTGCCAGCTGAGGCTTTGGCTGAGAGAAGACTCTCTCCGCATGTCCGGCGGTTTGACATCGCCCCGCGGTTGAGATGACTGCGTTCAACCACATACGGAGTACCTCTCGCATCTCAGCAGTATCGACGAAGTTGCGCGGGCCTGAATCCCATGTGCATGCTGCCATAGAAAAGTGTGCGATGAACTTGGCTTCAGCTACTCGTACTTTCGGCATTCCCCCGTAGCGATCGATCCTCGCTTGACTCCGCAGATTTACGTTGCGACCGTTCTGGCAATCTCCCCTCAAACGGCAATTTGGACCATCTCGGAAAACCCTAGTCGAACATCATTTCATCCCGCGTTAGAGTCGTCTTTCATGAATACCCGAATATTTTTAACCACAGCTTGAGCCCGTCCTGTCGAGCAGTATAAGTTGTTCTCACTTGAGCAAGTTTCTCACCTCCAGTCGCAGAGACGGTCACCCGATTTAAGACCATGGCCTCTCCTCCGATTCACTATGTACTACCAATCTTCCCTGGCTTCCAGCTCCTCGACCTTGCGGGTCCACTCGATATCCTCAACGTGCTCTCGACTGCTCATCTCGATCCCGAGAAACACCCTCTATCTCTGACATTCATTGCAGAGAACCTTGAACCGGTGCCGGCAAAGCCCATCCCACCCAAATCTGCCAACTGGACTTTCGACCTTGTTGATGCATACCCCAGCTCAGGCGGCAAGACAAACCTCAGCTTTAATGAGTACCTCCAGCCTGACACCACATATGCCGATTACCTCAAAGCGCTCGAACTCGACAAGGGCAAAACACGTGTCGATGTCCTCCTTATCCCTGGTGGCGTAGGAACTCGGCTAAAACGGGTCCATCCTGATGGCAGCAAGACTTCCAACATACAAAGTCTGCTTGATTTTGTGCCAAAGGTCGCCCCACACATCGGTACCGCGATCATCACAGTTTGCACAGGTTCTGATGCGCTGGCACGAACTGGCCTTCTTGACAACCGACGCGCTACCACCAACATGACTCGATTCAAGGAAGTGGCTGCACGGAGTCCAAAAGTAAAATGGGCTGATTTTGCTCGGTGGGTCCGGAGTTTGCCATCCGAAGTGGAGGACGGTAAAACACAGCCCATCGAGATCTGGACGTCGGCAGGGATTTCGGCCGGGATGGACGTGACGCTGGCCTTCATCTCTCATTTCTATGGAGGCGTAGAGGTCTCAAGAAGTCTGGCGAAGGCTTTGGAGTACGACTGGCGGGAGATTCCAGAAGGAGACAGGGATCCCCTGTACGCGAAGCATTTTGCGACTTGATGCGTCTGTAAACTTTTGCAGCGGGACTTGGACGAGCAGCCCTGAACTGTACTGTAGGTACGAGTACGTACTTTCAGCAACTGAAAAGAGCCTTTTCGCCACTTTTCCTGATAGTACCGGTGCACAGACATGAGAGTCTTGTTTTCCTGCAACCTTCCGCCTTCGTCGATCAGAAAACACAAAACCGTCGCCAGGTATGGTCTTGTATTGAGATATTGCCATATAGCGCACATCCTTACCGCAATACAGGCTCCGCCAGTGTCGATCTTCGTCGACCAACCACGTGCATGATACCATTGCATGCAAATCTGCGGAAAGCCTGGGTATCCTCATGGAGTTGGGCAAGAGCAATGCCCAATCTTGCGTCTCCGGCCATTATCGCCATCCTCACTGCCGTCCTACGGCGACTCTTTTGGCTGCAGCTGGAGCCCATCGCAGGAGTCTCGCTCAGTAGCAGCTGGTCGGTCTCTCGTCGTAGCTGTATGCTGTTAGATGGCAGGCCGTCACCAAAATTGACTCCCGACTGGGAGTATCTTTCAGCGCTTTGGACTGGACCGGCTCTCGCAAAAAAAGTCCTCCTCCCGGCATTGATCAGACAAATGACACGGGAGGGGATTTCACCTAACGCCCTCGAATTCTTTTTGGGTGTTTCTTTTCGATGCACTCAGCACCAGCACCAGCACAGTCGATGTTGGCGAAAAAAGAGGCCAGAGAATACAAACGATAAGAGTAGTGATCGCACGCACCACACACCGTATCCTCTACATGCACGTGGTACTCGGTACACTCCAGCAACATAAGCAACACTAAGTCGTAGCAACGGGACGAGCGATCAAGTACCCAAGGTATTGGGCCAGCGCTTACAGATTACTCGTGGGTTGCACGAGTACGGGGTACACAGTGGACAGTACCGTATTGTTTTGACCAGGCACGCCAGGCCAGGCCCGCCAGGCTTATCATGGCTACGAGTACAACGTCACTCACCCAAAAGCACTTAGCACTTGCGGGGCGGCGATCGGCCCCAGAATGACGTCTTCTGCATGAAGAAGCCTGAAGACCTTGGCTGTGCCTGTCAGTCGCGTGCCTAAGATACCCCGCAGTGACACAATGGCAATAAATATCACAAACCACGGATGCCTGCTTCTCAGTTTCCCAACCTCCAGCTCCTCTTACTCGTACCACTGCCTCTGCTTCTGCCTCTGCATCTGCATCTGCCTCCGCCTCTGTCCGCGATTGAGTCCAAGACAAGCCCAGCCTAAACAAACAACCCTCGTCACAATGATCCAGTCACTCCTCCTCCAAGTCTTCCTCACGACTCTCGCCCTCGGAGCTCCTCTCTCGGGCGACGAATTCCACGCCGAGAGCAATGCCATCGGCTACGGCACAGGCGGCGGGATCGTCGGCTTGATTGTACTGATCCTCGATGTACTGGTCTTTAGTAAGTCCACAGAAGTCGTCGTCCCTGCACATGCATGAGAGAGACACAGAGAATACGGTCGCTGGTATTGGCTCACGGTCACTGACACAAGTCTGAACAGTCGAGGTCCTGAAATCGAACCGTCCTCCCGTCCACAAGCTGCTGTGGTGCTTGGTTGTGTTCCTGTTCCCTATTGTCGGAATGATCATCTACTTTCTGTTTTCGAACCGCGAGGCCCACAGGGCTGGTGGCGCTTATGAGCCTTTGCCATAAAGGCCTGGATTTGCAGCTGGAGGCCAGGTGCAGCTGGGTAGTAGATGCTTGGGAAGCTGAAGAATTGGCGAAGCTGCAGTTGGAGTTGGGAGCCATTGCCGTGAGGGAGACGACGCCGGGGTGGATTGGGGTGCTACAATGCTAGTTTGGACGGCGGATCAACCCCTTGGGTTGACAACGACACGCAAATGGTGCATAGATCTGCACCCGGGGGCAAGAGAAGGGAACTAGAGTCGAATGAGCCGCGTGGAATCAAATAATGGAAGAGTTGCTAGACTTCAGTGGAAGACGCGGCTGGGATGGTTCTCGGTAAACAGAAAGAGACCAGAACTTGCAAGTTGGAGTGAGATACTGCCTGTAAATCCCTTAGATATGGGCCAAGCTAAGTAGAATCTGCAGATTATGCGCGCCGGCATGCGTGCTGTGGATCGCTGGACCTGCGATAATATGAGCAATCAATATCAATCTGAGATGTCGCGGCCGATCGTCACATCGGCCGGGCCGTGACATGCAAAAACATCTTTCTCTGGACATGGATCTGATGACATTTTGTCTCCATGGTGTTCACAGGGTTGACGATTCCGAGGTCGTACCGTCGGAAGAGCTGCAAAAATGAATGTCAATTAGTATATCAGTTCGATCGACCGCGGTAATCAAAATCTTAAGGAGGGACGAAGCAGAGGGACGAAAAGAGCGAACATACTTCGACAAACACTTTGTTCAACTCCATCAATGCGATGCCCTTGCCCAAACATGTAAACCGCCCGGCCGCAAAGGTCAGCTCCCACACTCTCTCCATCCTCTTCAGTGTTTCTGGATCATTCTCAACCCATCGCTCCGGTTTAAAGATCGAGGCGTCTTCGCCGAAAAGATCCCGTCTCCTCATCATCATGTGCTGACTGATTGCGGTCTGCGTGTTCGCTGGGATCCTGACGCCACAGACCTCAATGTCCTCTGGCGGAGAGAGCTTGGTCCCTATCCCGTTCAGAGGTTGCCACATGCGAAGGCCCTCCTTGATGCACGCTTGGAGATAAGGCAGGGCCTGGGCCTCGCTGTGCTTGACGACAGGGAAGGAGATTTGGCCGTCAGCGATGGCAGTGTCGATTTCGGTGCGTAGTTTCACATACACGGCCGGGTTTGTCAGTATGAACAACAGAGTCATTCGGATCGTGGTGGCTGTGCTGTCTGAGCCGGCGAGGATTTGCAGAAGAGACTCGGATTCTGCTTCCAGTTGAGTAAGACCGTGGTTGATGAACGAGTTGAGCATGTCCTTTTCGTTCTTTGATTCCGAGCCCGGGTGGAAACGATCGGCCACTATTTCTTGGGCAATGCCGATGATAGCACCTAAGCCGGCTTTGTCTTCTGGTTTGGGCCCTGCGAGTGCTTGCATGAAGGAGCTGGAGAGGAAGGAATGGACCCACGGGAAATTGGTGCCGAATTCTAGCACCGGAAAGAAAGCGGTGCTGGTTTTATTGTAGTTGTACAGGTCTTCATTCTGAGTCAGGAAGCCGAAGGGGTGGCCGAATGCTGTACACGTGTTGGCTTCAACTTTCTTTCTCATGGACCTGCCACGGGAGGAGGTGCACAGCTTACCGATATGCGTGAGGCTGTCGAGAGTGAAATACTGAGCGAACGTGGCGAAATCGATGGGTGAGCGTTTCTCTATCCCTTCTCGCTTGATTAGTGCGATAAGATCGAGGACCCGATTGTCAATGGTCGCCTCGAGGTCGGGTACTTCTTTCGCGGTGTACTGGAGATGAGTGTTAACTTGTGGGATCTCATATATTGTCCAAGACCTACTCCTGGCATCATCTTCGCTCGTAACTCTGCGTGGCGTCTTTCATCCTGTTCTGATAGGAGATTGTTGATCCGGGGGTCAAGCTTCATCGCTTTGTACCAATGGCCTCGTCTGAACGGTGAACGGGGAGCGTTGATGAGCCGAGAATATTCTGGATCACTGCTCGCAGTCAGAAGTCACGAGCGCAACGATCTGTGACGCCTGGTTTACTCAAAGAGAACCATGTTGGGGCCGATCCTCGCCGGTGAGCCTGTTGCTGCTCAGCATGCAGAGCGCGGAGAGGCTCTTCCAATCCTACCGTGTTTCTCAAGGACCTCTTCCATGGCGAGATAAAGGTCTCCTTTGAGCGTCACGTTGAATAGCCATAGCTGGGAGATTCGAGCAAGCCATGGTCCAGGGATGTGTCGTAATTTGCGGTAGGAAACCACAGTACTGACCACGAACCACAGAACTGCGACGGTCACAATTGCGGTGAGTCCAAGCAGCGTGTGCGAGGCTCCGAAGATGGAGGCCATGTTGGCAATTATGAAATGGAAGCCAGCTGGAGCGTGCTGGAGTCTCAGCAATAATCAAGGTTCAGCCATACCGTCGAACAGACGCCATCTTGGGATGGATTTCACATTGCGCGACTTAGCCTGTGAAGAGGATTGACACCAGCACACGGATACAGGGTGGGATCCAGGCGCATCAGCACCACCAGCATAGGTTTGAGGTTAGGCGAAGTCGTGGATTTACAGTAGTTGGTGATTTGGCATGCAAGACGAACTGCGTGCGCATTCCATCGGCCCTCCTGTACCCCTGCAAGTACCAGGCAGTCCGCGCCCGGTCTTTCCCGTGCTCCAGGCTGCACTGCGCGAATGCATTAGACCAATGCGGCCGGATTCTCCAGAGTCCATTGGTAGTTATCGAGGAAGCAAAGGGAGGGGAGTGGAGGAGAATCAGCTTTCTTCGCACGCGTGCAGGGCCGGCGTGGCTTTCCGCGTGGGTTAGTGTGCCCTAAAAAGATTAATCCGGGGGGCTGCCGTTCCGCCGAAGCGATGCCTTAGCGGGCATCAGATCGTCTGCTTCTCTACCTGACGTTGCTCTGCAAGAGTTTTCGTCTCTTCCCGCTTCTATGCAGCGTGTATGGCAACCGCCAACGTGGCAGCAGCAGCAGCAGCATCAGCAGCAGCAGCGGCAGCAGCAGCTAAGACCGAAGCGTGCCTTCGTGTCGCTTTCGTACCAGCATAGCCATCTCGACTCAGACCCAGCCCCTCGAGGGTTGGGAAACTTTCAACATTGTTGGTTTGGCCTGCAATTGGCGATCCAATTCTCACCCCTGCGGCCCAGCTGTGCTCACATCTTGCTCCCGCGATGTCAGGCAACATGACGGAGTAGATTGTTTTGTTTGACTCTTCAGAGCCCTCCATTTGGCCGGTCTACCCCCGAGCCTGATCCATGTTTTCTGCCTCATGGTATTGACCCTACGGGTACCATTCTTCAGTCGAGAAGTCACAGACATCCCATGAAACTTTCTGCCATGACTACGTGCACACATCCAGCTTCCTGAAGATGTCTGCCGCAGACAATGACAGCGCGTTGGAGGCACTCAGTGCCCACACCGTAAGCGGCCGCCCCCGTCGTCTGGCTCAAAATTTGACATTGATAGACCGGACAGGACGATGGCGATGACTCTGGTCTCGAGGAAACTGACTCTGGCTACTGGGCGCGAGAAGAGTCAACGCGCTCCGTGACCGCGAGCGTTTACAGTTATGAGAGACTACACAACCGGACTTACCATGCCTTCCATAGCGGCAAGTATCTCATGCCCAATGACGAGACCGAGCGAATGAGGATGGACGTTACTTATCATGCTTTCCGTTTTGCACTGAGGAACACATTATTCTTCGCTCCCATCACCCACCCGAGAGCGATTCTGGATGTCGGCACCGGAACGGGCATATGGGCAATGGACGCCGCCGACGGGCACCCAGATACAGTCGTCGTCGGTACAGACTTGAGTCCGATTCAACCGAATGTTGTTCCGCCCAACCTGACTTTCGAGATTGCTGATGCCGATGAAGAATGGACCTTCGGCCAGAAGTTCGACCTTGTCCACACCCGAATCATGAACGACTCTTCTCTGCGAAGCTGGCCGCATTTTTTCGAGGAGGCGTTCCGCGCTCTGGACCCTGGCGGATGGGTGGAATGCCAGGAAGTGGACTACAACCGACGGAGTGACGACGACACCATCCCTCCTGACAGCCGACTTAGCTTCTGGGAGCGGGAATGGACAAGAGGCATGGAGATGACCGGTCTAGGCGGATATTGCAGAGCAGAACTCGTCATGGAGCAAATGCAAAACGCAGGCTTTGTAAACGTCGTCTGTCGCAGGTTCAAACTTCCAGTCGGTCCCTGGCCAAGAGATGAGGCGCTGCGGCAAGCTGGGCTGTTCGCCCTGGTCAACGTACTAGAAGGGCTCCAAGGGCTGAGCCTAAAGATTTTTACCGAACTTCTTCACTACTCAATTGATGAACTGGAGGCCCTTTTGGTGGAGTGTCGGCAGGAAGCCAGAGACCGCACCGTGCATGGCTACTGGCCAGTGTAAGTGGAACGATTTTCACCCCAAACGGATAACAAGTGCCTTTCGCTAAGACTTTATAGCTTTGTCATCCTCGGCCAGAAGCCAGAGGACAGCCAAAGCTAGTCGTGCAATGATATGCGACGACAAATTACGAGCGCAATCGAATTTGTGGCTCCTTTGGCGCGTACACTTTCCAAACTCGTGGACTATAGGCACGTCAGGGCACATCAACTACCATCGGCTCTCAAGTTCTCGCTGGACTCATCGGTGGTCAGAAGGTGAAACTCCCGACTGGTCCTTGGCACCCTGCCGATGATTATGGAATCAATCAACTTGAGCAGGGCGTGCCGAACAGTTGTACCAGCTGGCACTCTGGGGCTTTCTGTTGACCTTGGAAGCCTGACATGAAGCCGCGCTGACAAATGTCGATCACATCACGCGTACTGGCTGTATATCGAAAGGCGCTCTCGAGGTTGAACGATAGAGCGCAACTGCCCAGGAGATGCCGAGACACGGACTGTTAACTCTCATTACTCGAGACCACCTATCATGCACAATTGATATTCGGTGACCGCAATTTGGTAAGCCATCTGCGCGACGTCGAGGCTAGGATGACGAAATCACTCGCGACAACCCCGTCTGGGTAACTCGAAAGCGCTTGGTAGGTTATATGCGATGACCCCGAAAGGCTTGCCACGACGATTCAGGCGCGATACAGGTAGCAGGTCACAAAGCTAGAGTGTCGGACATTCAGCTTCCAGAGCTATAAGTAGCCGGGCGAAGAACTGTTACCTTCAGCAGAACGAAGTGCGTTCAGATCTAACACCGACTGTCCAAGTGCCAGTCCAAGAATTCTTCAGCTACAACATCTTTCACTTTCTACACACCGACTATCTTCGACAGAGATCGTGCTCTTGCCATTCAATAGGCAGGTCTTCACCATGTACTACGTCATTTTCCAAGGCACCGAAAAAGAAGGCAAAGCAGCCGTCTCGGAGCAATACTACAATACCCTGGTACCCTTGGTGAACGACAGCCCCGGCTTTATCAACGAAACTGGCTTTGCAGCCGTGCACAAAGAGAGGTTGACAGTTTTGGTAGCAACCTTTGAAGATGAGGATGCACTCAAGCGCTGGCGAAACGAACCTACGCATGTCAGGATCCAGGGCAAAGCGGCCTACGGGATCTATGAGGACTATCGGATTCGCGTCGGTCCTCTTTTGGAAGCGGCCAGCGAACAAGCAAACCAGAATGAAGGAGAGGTAGAGCAGTGTATCCTGCTATTCTATCGAAGCAGCTTCGAGGGTGCGCCAGCCGACAGCATAACCTCATTGATAGAAACGGATCCCACTGCGAAAGAGATGTCGGATGAGCTGCTTGACTCTTCTGTCTACCAAGGACCTCGGACTCTTTGGATTTCGGCTTGGAAGTCGGAGGCCGCTGCAAGCAGTTTTGAGAAGCTTCTACCTCGAACTTCTGGCGACGAGGCCAAGTTCATTCTTGTGAAGAGGGATTATAGCAAGGCCAGCCGGGAGGATGCGCCCAGCGAGACTCCAGGCGGGGAGCAGAGGGCTACCGCCTCAGGACGCGAATAAAACGTTCTTGTTGCGAGGGTAACTGACCGGTTCGGAGCCAGAGACAAAGATCATGTGCGAGCTAGAGCTGGCGTGCATCGCCGTGGAAGAAAATCCAGTATTCAATTATGTACCAGGTACTGCACCTGACCTTCGCGTGAGTGCGCCATCCACGTACATATGTGATTCTGGAGCCAACATTGAACACGATCAATGTGACGATCCTGTCGTAGTTCTCCCCGTCGTCGACCGGCCAATCGTTGCCGGTACTCGGCATCTAGCTTGCGGACCTAGCTTGATGCAACTCGGCGTCATTGGCGGGCGAGAAAGAAGTCGGCCAGCCACCGCGGTACGTTGAATACAGCAGCTAAAGATGGCGCAGGGGGAGCTTCGCTCTGATATTCTCCAGCATTTGATCGACTTCAACGGCGATAGGATCACTAAGCGTGACGTTTGTGCCTGATTCGAGCTTCCAATCGCTTACGCCAGGGCGTCGGGTACAGTCATTCACAGCGGGCTTGTCAGCAACACGAGATGATTGTCCCTCGCTTGTGCGGCTCGTCAGCTCCGCTCCACCTCGTTCTTGCCGTCCTGGCCACATTATGCACCTTACCAGGCATTCAGGCACAGGGCGTAGTGTCGTCGAAGACGAATGGGACAGGACCACTGTCGCAATACAAATCCGTAAGAACTCTGCGAACCGCACTGGAGCCATCGGCTAACACAGAAGCAGAGACCTGACATTTATGCGCCATTCCTAAACATTTCCCTGTTCCACGAAGACGCCGTGACCCCGGGCTATATCTTTCTCGGGCCATATCAGACATTTCAAGAGGCGGTTTACATTTATGACAGTCGGGGAGTCAGTCTCGCAGTTACAAGTGTGCCTGGGTGACAAAAAAGCTGATATGTGGTAGAATTTGGTCTATTCAGGGTACGGCTCAACCGGTGGCGGTCCAAGCCATAATTTCCATGTATGTTCGATCAACGGGACGGACAACCTGTGTTACATAACAGGCGGGCAGAATGTTGGCTATGGACGAGGCTACGCTGTGGTCCTCGACAACACCTTCACCACCAGAACTTCCATTCATTCAGGCGGTGGCGTGGCCAACTTTGACGAACATGAGTTCAACGTCCTTCCCGACGGCTCGTCACTGTTCACACTCTACAACCCGGAGCGTTATGATCTCTCGGCGTACGGTCTCACATCGGGCCAAGGATGGATCATGAACAACTTCTTCCAGCGAATAGAGGTCGGGACCAACCGGTTATTGTTCGAGTGGTCTGCCTTGGATCATGTTCAGCCCAACGAAACATTCGTCCTTCCGGACACGACAGAAGTGTCAGGAAATGGCTTTGGGCCCACCACCCCTTGGGACTACTTCCACATCAACAGTGTGGACATGAACGCCGACGGAGACTATCTCGTCTCTGCAAGGCATACATGCACGTTATACAAGGTGTCCGGGCAGGACGGGCACATCATTTGGAGACTCGGCGGACTAGCCAGCGACTTTACCTTCCCGTCCGGCTTGAACTTCAGCTTCCAGCACGATGCGCGATTTCGGGAGGAAAACGACACCGCCACAATCATCTCGTTGTTCGACAACGCCTCCAACGGCTACAATCAGACGTCGCGATACTCATCCGGCATGATACTGAAACTCGACCACACCAGCAACTCAGTCACGTTGCTTCAAGATTTCGTGGCTCCCTACCAGTTCATCTCCGCATCGCAGGGGAATGTGCAGTTGCTCGGCAGCAACCAAAATTGGCGGACCTCGAACGTGTTCGTAGGCTGGGGCCAGAATGCCTATATCTCCGAATACGCGCCCGACGGACGGATGGTCCAGCAAGGCCACTTCGCCACGGAAGGGTCGATGAATTATCGCGCCTTCAAGTACAATTTCACGTCGAACCCGACTGACGCGCCAGCCTTGTATACCTACGCACGGAACACGAGTGCGCCGACGTCTTATTGGATGAGTTGGAACGGAGCTACCAAAGTTGCTTCGTGGCGTCTGTATTCGTCTCCAAACCGCGACGGGCCCTGGGCCGTCGTCGACACGGTGAAGAAGCTTGGCTTCGAGACCTCGTTTACTGCCCCGAGATATCATCCCTGGAGTATTGTCGAGAGCCTGGACGCGGACGGAAAGCCACTCAGGAATAGCACCAGGGCGATTAGGACGTTTGTGCCGACCCCAGAGTTGGCCGCCAAGTGTGATGGCCAGGGCTGTCCATCGGCCAGCAGCTATTCCAGCCCGACTGAGGATGAGAACGGGTCGCCAAGTTCGTCTTCGCCGACGAGTACCAGCACCAATGCAGGCGCTGGCATGCGGAAACGAGGTGGGATGGACGGGAAGTTAGGCTTTGCAGCCATGTTTGGGCTGGGGGTGTTCATTGTGTAAGACACAAGGCGAAGGGGACGAGAGTGTACAGAGATGAAGTAATTACATGCCGTATTGTTAGAAAAGACAGATGGCCAAGTTCTCTAGAAATAGAGTGTGGAGTACCGCTATGGAATATCTCGCGGATTACTCCCTAGAAAGACAGTCTGAACGATACAGGACCTTACCAAATCCAAGCTTCACTCGATCGTTCGTTCATTCATTCACTCGCAAAATACCGCATCCACGCATCCACGCACCCATGCGAGCAAGGAACAAAGCAAAAATATGATTTCTTCCCGACCCTATTCGGGCAATCCGCGCGAATCGACCGTCGGTACGTCTCCTATAAAACCTCTTCGCGATTTCGAGGGCCTTCCTTACTCTTCTCACCATGTCTGCCAGTCCTCCGACTACCTACCCTTGGCGACGACGCTTAAGCTCGACTGTTCAGCATGACGATAACGCGCAATGCGAAACGCAACACAAGCAAAGACACCCGGCCGAAGAAATCGTTTGCGGCGGTGGTCGGTCTGTTGGACTCCCGGGATGGCCCTCATCGGCCGGGCTACGAAGACAGTACGCTGGTGGGCATTGCACGCGTATGGAAACGCTGGACCGAGTCAGCTCTTCCTTCCCGAGGCGCCCGCGCCCTAAAAATGTGCCGCCCCGTCTGTCACGCTGAGCTAATACATCTTCCTTAGATACTGTGAACGTGTGTCCCAAGAGAGCGTCCACTTCCCTTCACCGGACCCCGTGGAAGTGTGCCAGAAGCACTTGACCTACCATGTCGCCCGATCTTTCCTCGTTTACGACTGCGAGCTCTCCTCTCGCACGAAAGCGTCGTCTCTTTTCGTCTTTGCGAGGACGTCGCAGATGACCGTGCACCGGTACACATCTTGCCAGGTTGATCACAATATCAAGATGGACGTGAACAATGTACAGTCCCTGGCACCCTCCTCGACCGGCTCCGCAGACTGACCTAATGATCTCGAAGTATATCATGGACCAGCTCATCGACGAGCACGGGTACAGCGAAGAGGGTCGACTGCGACAGAACATGAACTCCCATGATCTTCTGAGCCTTTCCAATTTCTTTTGGGTCGTTCATACAGCCGCCTATCCTCTCGAACGAGATCTCCTTCAGCTTTGGTGCATGATCTTGTTCTGTGCTTCCACGACGGCGCGTGCCGGGACCATGGTCGAGTCCAGCTGCTACTATGGTCACAATGACGCCGTACAATACGGAGACATTCGGCTGTACGCCATGCCTGACCCGGACAGCCCGTCTCAAGGCGTGAAGCTGGGCATGCTCATCAGGCTCCGTCTCCTCAAAGGTCGGCGAAACAGAGGCAATCCGTAAGTTTACTCGGGCCGAGGGAACCGTGTTTGTTATATTGAACGTAAGAAAGGTGTGTCTCAAGCCCTGGATCAAGTTCGTCGAGCGTCGTGACACGCCGTCGTTCTGCCTCGTCAAATTCATCCTTGGGTTTGCTTTTCGCGATTCGGCCTTTGCGAGCCCACGGATAGCCGCTAGAATTCAAAGTCTTTCCTCGCATCGCGGCAAGCGCCGTTTCCCGTGAGGCCAACGCCCACGATTTCAGTGAGTCGATAAGGTAATTTCTACGTGGGAAGCATCTTCCAGATCTGTGGAAAGCACTTTTGGGAAGAACCAGAAATGGTTACTGAAGACCGCAGTTTTTCATGGCTGGCTGATTCCACGATTCTCGCCAGCCTGTGCTTCTAGCTTCGGTTAAATTAGGTTATTCACCCCCCCAACGGGCTAAGCTCGACGGGATCTGGGTAGCTCTACTGGGTCGCCTACGGTTTCCCCGGTTTATATGGCTTGGTACGGCATCTTGGTGAATGGGAGATACCAATCACGAGCGATGGCGAGCCGACCCCGGTCAATGTTGAAGAACACGAAAGCGTGGTATCGGTAAACCCCTGCTCACTCACTGCCACTCGTGATTGGCGAATACCGACCACAAAAACCTGTGGGAGCCATCCCGTCTAGCGTATAGTAGATGGCTCTTCTTAGGCATTCTAGAATGGTCAACGGGGTCAAGCAGCTTATCCTGCTACTACTGAAAATCATGGGTCTGACTACTTTTTCGCGAACCTTTTCATCGACCTCTTCCCACTGTTTCCCATGGCTTTCCTCATCCAATCATGGGCAGCGAGGTTAGATTAGTGTGTCATGTTTTACCACGCTTCTTCGTGGATTTTGTCACCGACCGTCGCGACCACTTTGATGATCACCTATTACAGTAACTGTTTCTCGTGCATCACTTTATCTAATCGGGAGCAGTCATTCAGTAGGAGTGTGTTTCACATTGTGTTTCCTAGTTGACCATCAAGACGCTCCGAAACCGAACTTCATTCTTCACCACCCGATCTGTTGCCTCCTGCACCTTGTCTAGAGGAAACCTTTCCACCCAACACTTCACATTGTGAGTTCTTGCGAAGTCGACCGCATCTTCACAATCCAAAGCATTTCCACTCGGCCATCCATGGACTGAAGCGGCTTTCGAGATGAGATCGAGGCTACTTATGGCCACCTCACCAACCGATGTCAAGATACAAAGCTTACCACCCTCACGCAATGCTCCGGTCAACACACTGATGCTTTTGGGATTGGGCGCGGTAGCCAAAATCAAGCCCGCTCCTCCCAAATCCTGGATCCCCTTGACCGGGTCCAAGTTGCTGCTATCAATGTAGTGATGCGCTCCTAGTTGCAGCGCGAAATCCTTCTTGGCGATCCCGGAACTGATGGCAACCACCGTGTAACCCATCTTGCTGGCATACTGGATGGCCAGGTGCCCCAATCCGCCCACCCCTTGGACGGCAACAACGCTGCCCTGTTCCACTCTCATCTTGCGGATACCGTTGAATACTGTGACTCCGGCGCACAGCAGTGGAGCAACTTCAGCAACGTCCATATCTGCAGGTATCCTTACCACGGCCTCCACATTGAGCAGCACATATTGGGCGTAGCCGCCGTCCTTAGTAATTCCGTTTGCTACGGCGTTCTTGCAGACTTGGTGTAAGCCTACGGAGCAAGCCCTACATGCATTATCATGCCCTATTAGCCATATTCGATTAGTCCGAGGCAGGTATGCTAGGGAACCCTTGATGTAATACCTCCATGCCAGGTGCCTCCAACCCGGTCACCAATGGCGAATCTGTCCACACCGTCTCCAACCGAGGCTACGTCGCCGACGATTTCGTGGCCTGGAATGCGAGGGAACAGGTGAAGACCAAAGTGGCCTTGTTGAAGTGCGAGATCTGAGTGGCAAACACCACAAGCTAGTACTTTGACGAGGACCTGATTTGCACCAGGTTGCTTAAGTTCGACATCGATTGGTTTGAGTGGAATTCCAAGGCCCTCAGCGACGAGGGCTCTATAGGTTTCCGGTGTCGAAGCGGCCATGGTGTAGTAAATTCAGGATAAGGAGCAGAATGATACTCAAGGATGATGAGTACCAGGACGGAACCTAGGACAGGACTTGATTTTTATACATCTTGGCCAGTGTGTACATATACACGCCACGGACTTTGAGAAGTTAGAGTTAGAGTTCCTTGCATAATTCGGCCGAATCCCGGAAGCTGATAAATCTAATACACACACACACACACAATTTATTACGCCCGGCGGCCAAGCCAAACCGGCAAGCTAAAACTGATCTACTACTGTAATACATTTCTCAAGATATGCCCTAATCTCCTTGAAGCCCATACAAAATAAACCTGTTCTTCGCTGTGCAGTTCTACTCGCTTGCCACGTCTTTGCGGAGTCTCGTGTTAGTCATCTTACCGTAGCAGTCTGGCTTGAAGGCGATTCCAACATCCTATCCTCGGCAGCTGAAGCGCGCCTGCTTTTTCTGGCACGAGTTGAACTGAGGAAGGTGAAAGATCGACGTTTCTGGTGAGGTTCGATAAGATCAAAGAATTATCGGGAGAGATATGGTTGGAAGCGCTGGACGCCGACGAAACTCTGATCTCCCAGCAAAGTGATTATGTTGGCAAGGTGGTTGACGCTATCAATATATTGAATCAATCTTTGTCGGAAGCAGCAGCGGGAGATGATAGAAGTGAGGGGGAGAAATTGGGACTGACCATAGACTGATCTCGATCGCGGACCCTCTGCTCGAAGAGTACGGAGTACAACACATACTCACATCACATTTATTACATCTATATTTATTGCGAGGCTCTTTCAGATATTCAATCGACGCTTTTTCAAATTTGGGTACAACGAAGATTCGGCACACAACACCTTCGATTCGGCGTGACGTCATATACCTCTGGCGTCGAGCACAAGCACACTTGTCACTGGCATCCCATTTCTGGCGTCGTGCACACTTTCAAACAAGACCAAAACCCAAAGAGCGAGCAGATGCCGTTCTCCCTTGCCATCGTTGGGGCCGGCCCGGCAGGCTTAACGCTCGCGCGCCTCCTGCAAGTCTCTAATCTTGACGTCTCAATCACGGTCTTCGAGCACGATGCTTCCCCGACGGCTCGTCTGTTCCAGGGCGGGACGTTGGACCTGCACACCGACACTGGATTGGCGGCGCTGAGGAAATGCGGGCTCTGGGATGAGGCGGTCAAACGGCTGCGCTATGACGGCGAGGAGTTGACGATTGCGGACAAAAACGACACGCATATCATCCACATGGCGGGCGGTGGGCCCAAGGTCAAGTCCAAGGAGAGTGGTGGGGAGTTGGACTACGAGAGGCCCGAGATGGATCGGGAGGCGTTGAAGGATTTGTTGCTGCAGAGCGTGAATCCTGAGTCGGTGCAGTGGGGGAAGACGCTGCAGGGTATCGACCCCCAGACGGGGGTGTTGAGCTTCAGAGATGGAACGACAGCTGGGCCGTTCGACCTGGTGGTGGGTGCAGATGGCGCGTGGAGTAAAGTCAGACATGTGCTGACGGATCTCCGGCCGCGGTATGCTGGAATTTGCGGCTTTGAAGGGCACATTGCCAGGCCGAACGAAGAGTATCCACAGTTGTCGATGACCGTGGGGCGAGGGAGCTACTTTGCGTATTCGGACGGCAAGTACTTGAGCGCGCAGAGAATGGGGGACGAGAGCATCAAGTTGGGCATGTGGTTGAAAAAAGAGGGTCCGGAAGGTGAAAGCTGGCCGGCAGACATAAAGGCAGCGTACGGCGATGACGAGGAGAAGCTGAAACACAAGATCATGGAGTATTTCCACGACTGGACACCGAAGCAGAGGCAATTCGTGAAGGTGGCGACCAGGATCCGACCCTGGCCGCTGTACGAACTGCCTGTTGGGGAGTTCTGGGAACACAAGAAGGGGTATACATTGATTGGCGATGCGTCCAGTCTGATGACCCCATTCGCTGGGGAGGGAGTCAACAAGGCTATGAGAGACTCACTTGAACTGGCTGCTCGGCTGGAGGAGGCTCCCACAGCAAACGGCGATGTGGACGAAGCGGTGCGCAAGTATGAGGAAAACATGTTCCCACGAGCGAAGAAGTGGCAGATAGCTACGATGCGGAACAAGCTCGGAATGTTCAGCAACGAAGGGCCCGTGACGTTCCTGGTGGGCATGATCGATGATATTGCCGAAGAGATGGGCAAGGATCTGTCCAAGGGGGTCTTGAGTTGGATCCCGTTCAAGACGATGATGTGGTGTTATGTCGTTTCTAGACAGTGGGTGGGAGCTTGGAGGAGGCGCGTGGGCAGGATGATTTGGAGGGAGGAATGAAATATAGCTGTCGGCTGCGCGTGAAGGAAGCTCGTCAAGAGGGAACGAATCCATTTGTTCAACTTTTAGCAGATACCCAACTTGGTCACCAGATAACATGTACATAGGCCAACTCGGTGCGAAGTACTCCGTAGAGTAGCATTGTAATGAGTGAGAACGCAGGACAAATTATCCAAACGAGCCAAGACACTTTCTGCGCTCCGTCGGCTGAATGCTCTACCGGGTCTACACCAGATGAAAGGGAGAATGGTCATCATGTCTTCATTGGGCTGTGATTGGTGGGTTGACATGAAAGCTGCACCTCCAATCGAGAAGCTTTCGTGTCGTCGTCGAGGTACGCCACTCTCCATCTAAACGACCTCTGTCTCTTCAATTTTAAGAGCTGGGACCTGCTCGACAAGTCTGCAATATGCGGTCTCAGCTACTTCGCGCCGCAGCGCGCTCGAGACCCTCACCCTCAGTCGCCCCAACGACGAGACAAGCAGCGAGCAGGACCTTTGCCTCCTCCGCAAGACGAAATGCCGAAGTCGAACTCACGATCGATGGCAAGAAGGTGTCAATAGAGGCTGGCTCGGCCCTGATTCAAGCTTGTGAAAAGGCAGGAGTCACCATTCCGAGATATTGTTACCATGAGTGCGTCCTCTCCTGCGGGACTACGTCCGGATTGTGGCTGACCCCTCTTTACAGAAAGCTGCTCATTGCAGGAAATTGTCGGATGTGTCTAGTCGAGGTCGAACGAGTGCCGAAACCCGTAGCCTCCTGCGCATGGCCTGTCCAACCTGGCATGGTGGTCAAGACCGATTCACCAATGACCCACAAAGCAAGAGAAGGCATAATGGAATTCCTGCTGGCAAATCATCCCTTGGATTGTCCCATTTGCGACCAAGGTGGCCAATGCGACTTACAAGACCAGTCGATGAGATATGGCGCCGACAGAGGTCGTTTCCACGAAGTTACCGGGAAGCGGGCGGTTGAAGACAAGAATATCGGTCCCTTGATCAAAACATCCATGAACAGATGCATCCATTGCACGAGATGTATCCGTTTCGCAAATGATGTAGCTGGCGCACCGGAGCTTGGCTCCACGGGAAGAGGAAACGGCATGGAAATCGGCACGTATCTGGAACGGAATCTCGACACCGAACTCTCAGGCAACGTCGCGGATCTGTGTCCTGTCGGCGCTCTGCTCACCAAGCCCGGCGCCTTCACTTATCGCCCATGGGAGCTCACAAAATTCGAGTCGATTGACGTTTTGAACGCTGTGGGCTCCAATATCCGAGTAGACGCCAGAGGTATGGAGGTCAAGAGAATACTGCCCAGACTCAATGACGACGTCAATGAGGAGTGGATTGATGACAAGACTCGCTTTGCGATGGACGGCTTGAAGACACAGAGATTGACTACTCCTCTGATTCGAAAAGACGACAAATTCCTCCCAGCGACATGGGAACAAGCGTTAACCGAGATCGGCAACGCCTATATTCGACTCAAGCCTCGTGAGAATGAGTTCAAAGCCATTGCTGGTCATTTGATTGAGACTGAATCTCTTGTCGCTATGAAGGATCTTGCCAACAAACTAAACTCTGAAAACCTCGCCCTTGATCAGCCTGGTGGCGATAAGCCCATCGCTCATGGCATCGACATCCGCGGGAATTACCTGTTCAACTCCAGAATTTGGGGCATCGAGGATGCCACTACCATGCTCATCATCGGAAGCAATCCTCGATGGGAAGCCGCTGTCCTAAATGCACGCATCCGGAAACAATGGCTTCGTTCGCCTTTGGAGATCGGTTATATTGGCGAGGACTTTGAAAGCACCTTTGAATATGAGAACTTGGGCAATGATGCCGCTGCCGTGAAGAAGGTTCTCTCTGGCGAGTTCGGCAAGAAGCTGGCCGAGTCCAAGAGACCCATGATCATTGTTGGCAGTGCTGTTGCCGAACACCCAGACGCCAAAGCCATCTTTGAGACCGTGGGAGCCTTTGTCGACAAAAACCAAGCGAACTTCAACACGGAAGAATGGCAAGGATACAATGTCCTCCAACGTGCAGCTTCGCGGGCTGGAGCATATGAAGTCGGGTTCACCGTCCCATCGCAAAAGGTTGCGGAGACGAAACCCAAGATGGTCTGGCTGCTTGGTGCAGATGAAGTCACCGAGGCCGACATTCCCAAGGACGCATTTGTGATCTACCAAGGCCACCATGGTGAGAAGGGAGCACAGCTTGCAGATGTGATCCTCCCTGGATCTGCTTACACTGAGAAATCCGGCACATACGTAAATACCGAGGGCCGGGTGCAGCTCACTCGTTCTGCGGTCGCCCTTCCCGGCGCCGCACGAACGGACTGGAAGATCATCCGTGCAGCCTCGGAATTCCTGGGTGCGCCCCTGCCTTATGATGACTTGGAAGTTCTGAGAGACCGATTGGAAGAAATCTCGCCGGCGCTGAGAAGATACGACACGCTCGAACCGCAGAAACTAACGGGATTGTCTAAAGTTCAGCTTGTTGATGCCAACAAGGGAGCGAAGGCCTCTGGGCAGGAATTGGAGTTGCCGATCAGAGATTTCTATCAGACTGACGTTATTTCGAGAAGGTATGTACATGGCCGGGCTCTCGGTCCTTGGGCGACACCCTTTTACTTCACCAAGCGACACGATACTGACTTACTCTAGTTCACCGACGATGGCACGCTGCAGTGCTTCTTTCTTCCAGACCCGTGACCCGAGTACGAATTTCGCGGCACCGGGGGAGCCTGACGCCCGAATCTCATATGGCTAAGCGACAAACGCGGTGGAAATACAACCCCTTTCAACCGGAATTTTGACGCAGCATGTGTATACAGGCATTCAAAAGGCGTTCTTCTAAATCGAGCAAGAGGTAAAGGAGTTGGGTGAGCGGGCCCAACATTGTGATATGTACATATCAAATTCAAAGAAACTTCAAACCAGGCCCATAAACCTCCCAGGTGAACACTGCTCCAAGAAGCCTCCTCCTTCCGGGCAGCCATGAAACGACTACGACCAACTATTATTCCACCACAACATCCTGGCTTGTGTCCAATTCCTCAAACCTTCTCAGATCCATCTCTCCCTCCAGAAGAGGCTTGACGTATGGATCGAATGTCTTCCAGTAGGGATTCTCCAAATGATACTTTTGGGATGATTCCTTTTCGTAGCGTTCCACGATAGTGAAATCTCGAGGGTCGTGGACGGATTGCATGACGAACCAGGAGAGAGTCTCTTTGTCTTTGGAATATACACGAGAGGCCTCGATGAGCTTGTTCTTTAATTTTTCGATGATGGAGGGGTCTGAAGATTTGGCCCGTAGGTGGACAGTTATGGTGTAAACCATTTTGATCCTTAGCTGCGTGCTGTTTGAGAGTGAGACGAGTGGAACAATTGGATATTTGTCGCTCTTACCAGGTCTGAGCTCCTTACGTTTTCAAGGGAGGGGTCTCTGCTTTATAGGTCTATCCTTTTGGGTCGTCTATATTTGCCTTGAGTCACGCTTCCCCGCCTTACTGCTTTCCAAATTAGGACGGGTGAAGCGAAGACACAAGAGGGCGAGAACATACTGAAGATTGAATACTACTTACTACCTCTGGTCTTCTAGCCTCTGGATCGAGGTTATTCCTTTCCGTCGATAGCATCGTCAGACAAGCCTTGCCATGTCTCATATCTTCTTTACTGGGTTAGACTTTCGAACAGTTCGCCCAGAAGCCGTGGTACCGTATCACCGGGGCACGTGGAGGATGGTCGTGCAGCTCCACCTAACAAACAGTAAGTGAGAAATCGAGCTATGACGAAGTGCCCGCATCTGCGCCTTCGCACGCGCATGGTTCTTTTCCTACTGGGTGCTCGGCTATCGCGCTCCAGCCATGCTTGCGTCTCCGCGTCTCTCGTCACTATCCATACCCCGGCCGTCACGTCTGCCAGATATCCTGATAGTTAGTATGGCTAGAAGGAGGATTGTGTGCCTCTCGGAGATCCAGATAGAACTATGAAGTTCGCGAAGTGCGTCGCCAAATTTGAAACGTAGAACCAGTATGACACGGAACTAACGGGAGCAGGGAACTAGAGGAGGACGCTGTTCCGGAGTGGAAAGTCAAGTACCTCGACTACAAGGCAAGCTTTTGACGAAGCCCTATGCGAGGTCTCTACTGACAGTCTGCAGCAAGGGAAGAAGAAAATCAAGGCCATTTCCAAAGCCCTCAAGAACCTCAATAAGACGCCGGGCATCGAACCAACTCCTGGGGCGCTGCATGCCTTCTCGCACCAAGGAACGCCCTTCACGCATTATGACTTCAACAATTCTCCACGGCCCCATAGTGCCAGGTCGACGAGATCGCTACCCGAGATTGCAGAGGTTGCACCTGATGAAGATGAAGAGCAGGACAACAGGCCCCCGGCGCATCGTCACAACACGAGCCGTACCATGTTCGCCGAGAGTCCACCTATCTACATACCAGGCGCGGAAAACTCAAAGACGACACCCGAAAGAACGCCTCTCTACAGTGGGCAACCCGGGCGCCAGGTGAACTACGGGTCTATTGTTGGCACACCTTCAGAAGAGACACCGGGAATGATGGGACCACTTGAACTTCCAGATCCAGCATTGACACCTCTACGAACTCGACCCGCAACCGAATTTGGGGCCATACACGATTCCCAGGGCAACACGCCTCGACTCCCCCCTCCTGCCCAAGTACCACCAACCTCGGACCCGTACCATGTCGGCGAAACGACCCACCCTCCTCGCTCGAGAGGCAGCCTTGGTCGAAGTCTGGCAAAAGTCATGTTCAAGCAGCGGAAACCAAACAAGTCCCAGTCACTCTCAGTGCCGCATCTCTCCAGGGTCAACTCTATTTCCGCCACCGAAAGGTTTCGGAAGCTGTTTTCTCCTCGAGATCTCACCGAGTCAGCCGTCAGTGACATGCAATTGTCGGCATACAGGGACCTTGATGAGCGACAGGCAGAGTTTTTCACGTTTTTGGACAAGGAGTTGAAGAAAATCGAAGAGTTCTACAAGATGAAAGAGGACGAGGCGACTGAGCGGCTCCAGGTTCTGAGGACACAACTCCACGAGATGAGAGATCGCCGCATAGCCGAGATACTGAGATCAAAACACGAGGGTAACGAAACACAACCGCCTGATCTGGACGAACTTAGAAATCCACTACCGGACGTGTTCGAAGAGAATATCAAATCTAATGGAAATGGTGGCTCTAATCTGCTACCAAACCGGATTGAAGATCTCATTGGACGGCGTCCAACGATTGGCAAGACCAGCCAGGCCATGGCACAAATGAGTAGTCCTCCAGGGCCAAGGGCACAGCAACGGATCAATGATGGGAAGAAGGACTACGTGCGGCGCGACAACGGCAAGGAAGTCAAGTACGCGTTTGCTAAAAGAAGATTAAAGATCGCGTTGCAGGAATTCTACCGTGGGCTAGAATTGCTCAAATCTTATACTCTGCTCAACAGGACGGGTTTCCGCAAGATCAACAAAAAGTACGACAAGGCCGTGCAGGCTCGCCCTCCCTTGAGGTACATGTCGGAAAAGGTCAACAATGCCTATTTCGTCACGAGCGATGTTATTGACAATCATCTCATGGCGGTTGAAGACTTGTACGCGAGGTATTTTGAGCGCGGCAACCACAAAATTGCTGTGAAGAAACTCCGATCTAAGGGTGGAGCTGGAGACTACTCGTCGGTGGCCTTCCGCAACGGACTGTACCTGGCGTCCGGTGTCTGCTTTGGCGTAGCGGGCCTCGTTGACGCCAGCTTTCGACTGGACGATCCGCGCATATCTGTACGAACCGGTTATCTACTGCAGCTCTATGCGGGCTACTTCCTCATCGTCCTCTTATTCCTGATATTCGCGCTGGATTGCAGGTTCTGGGCCAAAAACCACATCAACTACGTCTTCATCTTTGAGTACGACACCAGGCACGTCCTTGATTGGCGACAATTGGCCGAATTGCCCTGTTTCTTCACCTTCCTGAACGGTCTATTCATCTATCTGAACTTTCGACAGAACGCCGATGATTGGTTCTATATATATTGGCCGTTATTTCTCATCATCATTACCGTGGTGATCGTTTTCTTCCCACTGCCCTTTTTATATCACCATGCCAGGAAATGGTGGGCCGAGACCAATCTGAGACTTGCCTGTGCGCCATTCTATCCGGTTGAGTTCCGAGACTTCTACCTGGGAGACATGTACTGCTCACAAACCTATGCCGTGGGTCAGATTGAACTCTTCTTCTGCCTCTATGTCAACGATTGGCAGAATCCTCCCCAATGCAATTCCAGCCATTCACGCCTGTTTGGCTTTTTTGCCGCTCTGCCCGCTGTTTGGCGAGCTCTACAGTGTCTACGTCGGTACTATGACTCGGGAAACTGGTTCCCGCATCTTGCCAATTGTCTCAAATACTGCGGCAATATCGCCTATTACGCGACGTTGTCGATATACCGGATTGACATGAACCACACGACGTGGGCTATCTTCGTCACGTTCGCTCTCGTCAACGGCCTGTACTGCTCATTCTGGGATGTCTATCTCGACTGGAGCTTGGGCGACCTTTTTGTGGAAAAGTATCCGTTCCTGCGTGAACGGCTAGGCTATAAACAAGTCTGGATGTACTATGCCGCCATCCCTGCAAATGTCTTGCTCCGACAACAATGGGTCTTCTACGCCATCTTCACCAAGGACGTGCAACACTCGGCGCTCATGTCCTTCTTCGTCAGTTTAGCAGAGGTCCTTCGTCGAGGGATGTGGTCTCTCTTCCGAGTGGAAAACGAACATTGCAACAATGTGGGCAAGTTCCGCGCGTCGAGAGATATACCGTTACCATACGATCTTCCGGATTCGAGGCAAGCTTCACCTATACAGCAACGCCAGACGTCCACTCCACTGGTCCCAGAGCAAGAACAAGAGCAACGTGTGGCAACCGGCGTGGACGTCGAAGCCCGTTCGCCGGACTCCTCCACGCGTCGACGCCGTCCACCAACCGCACCACGAACCCCGGCGATGCGCGCACTTCAACGCGTCGGAACAATCATTGGTACAGCCCACGCCCAAGACTTCGAACGAAGAAGGAAGCCACCCGACGAGATTGGTGCAGTTCAAGGTGGTGATGACGTTCCAGACGATGCGGGCAGTAGCGACGAAGATGACGAAGCAGAGGAGAGTGGTGGCGAAGATGAAATTGCGGAACTGCAGCGACAGAGAGAGCAGGACACAGATCATGCTGAAGCCGCGGAGGCAGATCGGTTGGTTGGCCGGGCCACTGCGGGCGGGCGATAGAGTCGCCGTCGATGAGGAAGGAAGAGGACCGAGTGGCCAAAGAAGATGTGAGGCCCAGTCAATTCAGAAGAGAGTCGTCAGGATAAAGACGAAAGTTCTGGATACGTCCCCAGTAGAGGAAACTACATTCAGAGTCTTTCTAACTTGGATTCGAAGTTGACGGCCAGTCAATTCAAGAGTATTACTCTTCAGTTTCGTAACGAGCCAGACCGGACACCTTATGTGGTTTATGACCGACGAACTCTGCAAGGTGCATGGCCTTGACGTACTATAAACATGTAATTCGGCAAGAGAAGTGCTCCACGGACGAGATATGAGTAGATGCTGCGCGAGATTAGGTGTAATACTAGCCTCCCCTGCTGGTGCTGGTGGTGTTGCAATTGACGTCATTTCGCTGCCATGCACAACTTTTTTTCTTCTTCGGTACTCCGTACTCATTCAAGTAGAGGATATTAAAACACACAGCGGATTCCAGCGCCAGCTCTATAGATCTGTCACACTAGACGATCTAGTTTCCTCATTCACCTGTTCCCTCGCCCGAATCGGTGCGTCTCAATCACTTCCAGTACATCGCCCTACTGGCGCTCGTCTTTCGATCTGGGTTGCACAAGTGAAGAGAAGCGAAACCAACTGAACCGAACTGAACTGTAAACAACAAGGGGACTCGACCGAATACTCAACCGCGCGGATATCTTCTCTACCACCACGACCACCATGCCCGCTCCCTCATCTACCATCGCACTCCCTCCCGACGACGTAGACGACCTCATCTACCTGACACGCACAAATTCGCTCGCAGACCTTACCGCCCTGGTAACGACCCTGAGCACCACGCACGCCTGCGCCCCTCGCACGATCCTCGCCTCTGCTATCGATGTCGACGCCGAGGGCCTCGGCTCCCAGTCCAGCCTCTTACACTACGCGGCCGGGAATGGCCATCTCGAAACGATATGCTACCTACTTGGCTTGCTCGTCGATGGACCAGTGCCAGCGCGGGACGAGACTCAGAATTCGAATTCGAGTGACACGTCCGCGTCGTCGACAAAGCCACACTGGCTGCTCAACCATAAAAACGTGAGCGGAAACACAGCCCTCCACTGGGCAGGCATGAACGGGCATTTGGACGTGGTAATTGCGCTGGTGCGCGCGGGGGCGGACGCGCGCGTTAGAAATGCGGCCGGGCGGGATTGTATCGTCGAGGCGGAGATGAGTGCGTCGAATGGGCGGAGTGAGGCGCAGGTGAGGGAGTGTGTGGTTTGGATGTTGAGGAATTGCGAGGGCGTGGAGGAGGGGGTTGGGGGTGGGGGAAAGGAGGAAGAAGGGGAAGAAGCAGACGACAGAACTGGACAAGAGGGTGGAAACGGAGATGCAACGATGGATGGGAATAGTCAGGAGAATGGCAACGGGACGACGAAGGTGCAGGAGACATGAAAGGCCGAGGGCGGTGCACCGCTTTAACACACAAACTCCAGGCTTGCGAGAGAGGGACCCTCTGTTGATCCCAATGGTGAGGACAAATCCGATCCTTGATGGGTTGACAGATTGAAGAAGCGCCGTCAGTCAACTTTTTGGATTGGTATCAATTTGGAACCCGGACACCAGGGCACCCGCAATAATCGACGATGCTCGATATGAACTGCGCCATATCCCAAGACACCACTCATGCACCCGATATGCGAAGATCCGTCTGTGACCGGCTTCGATCGCAACACGCTACCGCCCGGGCATGTCACCAGAAGACAGCAACCTCAGTCAACCTCTTACAAAGGAACAAATAAACGTCTTTTCGGAGCCCGCATCCTGAACCTCCCCGATCGAGGTTCACGCAGTCAGGGGCAGACAGTGGCAGTTCAATCCCTCCTTGCCTTCCAACGTACAATAGGCCGTGATGCAGGTTTGGTCGGTATCAGGATTCACTACGCAGCGTTTGTCGACGCAGATGCCGGTGCTCAACCGCTATTATGCAACATCTATCCGTCAGCCAAACTTGTCCATACGACCAGAAGGTTCAAGTGTGGGAGTCCACGCCGGGAGTGTAGCAGGAAAGATGGTCGTGGCCACATACCTTTACGAGCTTTTCCCCGTCTCTGAGTGGGTGTGAGCATTTGCTATCCGAGTCGGGCAGAGGGGTGGCCAGGACGGCGGGGAGCATCAGCGAAAAGCCGGCGAGGAGAAGGCTGGCGAAACGCATTTTCGTTGATGGGCGGCAGGAATCGAGGTCGAGGAGGAGTCGACAAGTTCTGGTTGACGTCGAAGAACCTGGGCACTTGAATGGAGATGTCTGTCCAAGGTCGACGGCTGCTTGCTTGCCAGTCGCGAAAGACCTGTCCGTTGAAGGTGTTGAATTGGATTCGAGCTGAAATCGAAAATGACAATCAAGGCGCTCTCGAAAATCCCGAACACGGACGCTTGCGCAATTCTCAAGCCTGGCAGATCAGCTCGCCTTATATACTTACTTACCTACTCACCTGTCTTCCTCTCCCGGCTCGGTCCATCTCAGATTCAGGTGTCTGGCATCACACTTTCTGTACAGTGAGAGCTGACGCTCACGAGGTTTGTGGCTGCCTCGCATACGAAACTCCAGGCGGGACATTTGCATACCGCATATTGCATACCGCTTGCCCAATGATCTAATGATCCAATGACTTTGGAAGGGGATTTGATTTCGGAAGGGAATTGCCTCCGGGAGGGGTTTGTCTTTGGAAGGGGTTTTCTCACTGTCAGCCAGCCCATGGAGCCGTTGAGGCTCAGCCCCACTACCACAATTGCGCAAATCTCGTATTCCATCGCGCCCAGGTCCATACGGGCCTTGGGTGGTCGTGTTCGCTTTCGTGAGACACCGAGTCAAGTCAGCCATCGAGGTTGAACGAGTCGAGACGGAACGCGGACGATAATACAACACATGGTCCGAAAACGTGGGCCCAGAAGCTGTGAGGGAGAGGACAAGTATGGTTCGCGCGCCACGTGTGAAGCGACGATTGATTTGCACTTCCATCAAGTTCGGGTGCGTGGCTTTGTGGCCCCTCGAAAACCGGGTGTCTGGTTCGAAGACGATACTAGAGAGGAGTGGTTGGACTGGCCGAAAGTGGAAAGTGTTCGTGACAGGCGTTGGCCGGAAAGGGGGCGATTAAGTAACGAACGTCCCGCGTGTGTGCAACAATCGCTGGCATCCAATTGCCGGACAAAGTCGAGAATGCAGCCCAGTCGATTCGACGGTCCGAGGCAAAAAGAGGGGAAGGTCTAGAAGTCATGCTGCATGCATACGGAACCCAGTAGTACGAGTAAATGAGTTGGTGTGGGCGGGAGCCTCGTGTTCACAAACTCCTTTGTGCCTCGTGAGGCTTACCTGAGGTAAGCTTTCCCCGTCCGTTCCAAAAAGGCCCGGCCAAGCGAGCTGGCTGGCCTGGCCTGGCGACATATTCGATGCGATAGGCACAATATGTAGGCAGGCCGGCAGGCCGGCAGAAACGGCAGACCTGAGAGCATAACGCCTGAGTGGCCAAGGGTCGAAAGCTGTGCTCGTACGTTAGTACTACTGTAGCGAGCGGCCTGAGACCGGCCTGGACATGCTAGATCGGATCGGATGAGGCGGTCGGTCGATGATGAGTACTGTAGCAGCAGCAATCCTGTCAAGCCGCGGGATCGACAGACAGACAGACGGACGGACGGACACGATGGCCTGATTACTGTGCGCTGGTCACCCAGTGTGTGAATACGAGTATGTACTGTACTACGTAGTTCGAATACCGAAGTGGTGCGGCGAGAGTGCCTGCCTGCCTGCCTGCCCTTTCACCCCGGTCATGCTGTCCGTGTCTGATGTCTGGTGTCTGATTTGCGGGGTATGTAAATACATCAGGCTGAGCTGACAGACAGCCAGCCAGCCAGCCTGGTGATACTACGGCGTACCGGTTACTGGTTACTGGACTCGTTCATCTTGCCGGCTGAGAGCATCCTCATCCTCATCCTCATCCTCATCCTCATCCTCATCCTCATCCTCATCCTCATCCTCATCCTCATCCTCATCCTCGGGGCTGATACGTACATTGGTGGATCCTAACAGCCACCGAACAGCGCCCTCCCTAGCTTGATGAGCTCATCGTCATGTACGCGCAATGATGACCTGTCGTCCTCCGATACACGATTTCCTTCCGCACGTACTGTACATAAATCAGCACGGCCGAGGATGGTCCATCCATCCATCCACCCATGCGGCCCGATATTTGACTTGACTTGACTTGACTGTACTGTGTATGATGACTACTCGAATATTCCGTTTCATGTTGACCATGACCATGACCATGATCATGATTCTGATCCTGGTCCTGGTCCTCTCCGTACTGCGTATACTTACGTCCCTGTTTCGTCGTTGGATCCCTCCTCCAGGATTCGCCAAGTATCCCCGGGGGAGGGGGGCATGCATGTGGTTCAAGGCCCCTTCATTCCTGCGCCTCACATCATGTCAGCGGCATGAGATCAGATCAGATCAGATCAGATCAGACCGGATGGATGGATGAATGAATGAATTGATTAATTAATTATCCGGATGCGTGATGGACAAGAAGAGATCACGCGGGAAATAAATACTCTTATCGGCGTCGGAGAGAATAATCAACAAAGTAATTACATACTTATAGACATATTATGATTTCTGCGGGATTGGCTCCATTGTGGAGGAAGGAGATCAGGATCGCCGGCAGTACGAGTATGAGTATTTATTCATTTGGAGAACACGGGGCTTTTCTCGAGTCAGATAGCGAGAAGTTGCATGCCGGTAGAAAGGCCATAAAGCTGTGGTATCTTGTCGGTTACCCCCCAAGTCAACGTGAACGAGACTCATTCTTCGAAAGATGACCCAAGGCGAGGTCGATCCAGGGGCGCATTGCAAGTTCAATCATGATCGGACGCTACAGTAGATTGGGTTTCGATTAAGCCTGCCTTCATGTACGCCTCTGATAGAGCAAAAGGGTCACTCTACCAGCCCTCCCTTCTTTTCATACGAACCCGCACGTCCTTCCTCGGGTTCACTGCGCCAGCACCGATGATGCGGCCTGGGTGCACCCAGCTTCCATCATTGTTGACAGGCTCCATGTCCCACTGCATGACGATGGCGGCCGCGAAAAGCACGACTTCTCTCTCGGCGAACGTCTTGCCTTTACACATCTGCTTGCCGCCACCCCAGACCTTCATGGTCTTATACTCCACTCTGACTTCGGCTTCCGCGTCCGCCGCGGCACCGTTGGCGCGAGGACCATTCTTCTCCACCTTTTCCTGTGCGTGGGTTTCTTTGGCCCAGAATCGTCGGGGATCGAACCGCTCGGGATCGCGGAAATATTTCTCGTCGCTCTGATGTACCCCGTGTGGGATGCAGATCAGCTCTCCCTTCTTCAGCAGCCAGCTCTGGGGCTCCTTCTTGCCCAGGATCCGCGCATCTTTCTCGTCCTCGTACACCACAAAGTCGTCCTCGACCATCTTGTATGACATGCTCGCAGCTTCCAGACGCATTGCTTCGAAGAATGCCCCTTTCAGAAGGGGGCATTTACTCCAGAGACTGGCGATGTCAATGTCAAGCTTCGGTTGCTCCTTGATTGGGAGGCCGGTCGCGGCAGGTTGTTGAAATCGTACGTAAGGAGCAATCTCTCGCCGGATCTCTTGTAGCAACGACGGCGTCGAGAAGACATACCATACCATCCAGAAAATTACGGGATTGGCATTGATGTTCATGGCCCACAGGACCGCCCCATTGCCGGTGGCCCATCCTCTCGGCGAGGATCCTGCTGCTCGGAATTCCCTTGCACGGTCGACAATCACCGAAGAGACGTCGGACATGTCGCTCCACCGGGCGCCGGGGTCTTGACCGTCGAGGTACTTGAACAATGCCGCATGATGTTCCTCAATGGCGTGAAGGATGCGTTCTCTTGCTTTTGCCGGGCCACCCATCCCAGGAAACCAACTTGGTGTGCCGGCCATGAAGAGATTGAATTGCGTATCCATTTCCCATAGGTCCGACATAATGTTCGGGTTATTCTCCATGAAATCTCTGCCGAACAGTACGGTGGTGGCAATTTCACCGACGAAATACCTTACCAGAGGGAAAAGACTGGCCTCGGCGACGAAATCTCCATCGCCTTTCCTCTGGGACAGGATCACGACGTTAGCCTGCCGTTCCCAGATAGACTGGTCGACGGGACTCGCTGCGCCAGAGACCATGTTCCACGTCCTTTCCTGGACCATGTCGACAGTGCCCTTGATGGCTGTGGTGACGAAACTTTCGCGCAGCATGCCGGACAGGACGCCATGGATGTTGCCCCACAGGAGAGCAGGCTCGATGGCTTTGATCGCACCTCTGTCGCCCCAGAAGTTCTTCATGACATGATAGATAAAATCCTCCATGGTGATCGGGCTGCTCCTGTCAACCAATATCTGTTTCGCCAGACTAGGAACCGTGACAACGTTATGTTTGGAATTTGCCATCCAAAGGGCGTAGATGGAGCCGTTGGATCCGAGTGAGCGCGCTGCGGCTGTCAAGAAATCCGTCCCCCCGGCGGCGAAGTTAAAGGCGTGGCCGATCCATGGTATCCAATACGGAAGGATAGGCACAGTTCGGGGACTGTTGCCTTGTGGCGCATTTGAGGCCGCGGAACGGTACTGAAGTCCAGTGACGACGCGCGTGACAACGGCGACGACGAAGAGGAGAACGATAAGTGCTTGGACCGGATGGTGGAGGGCTCCTGCGAGGGTGTGGTGGAGGAGGGAAGAGCTCCGCTCCTGCTGTGAGATGTCCATGTGCGCGCGATGGAACCGGTTACCAGTCACTAGTTGGGAGTGCTGAAATGCTCAATAACTCAGCTGTGCTTTGCCAGACCAGGTCGAGATGATCGCGACGTGTATTCCGCGCGCTCTGCGCTGTCCTCGAGGCCGCCGATATATACTAGACGCGAGCGTGCAAGGGGATTAAGTAAGTTCTGACCGACTCCCCGATCCATCCGACCTCGCGTGGCAATCCTGTCTCGTGTGCTTAACCCGTTGGGGACTGTCGGTCGGTGTCAAGGGCGATCCTTCCTCTTGACATTGAGTTATACAGGGAATGATGTCTCTCTGCGGCTCATAAGGCGGAGGTGAATGGTCTTGTTGGCCGCTGGATTTCTTGGTGTGGGATGCCTGAAACTTGATCGAACAATCACCGCGCCACATTGACTCTGGCGTGCGTTCGGCTCCTTCAATCCCGGAGCGTAAAATGCTGCTGACATAAAATCGGATTCCAATTTGGAAATTGGCTATGAATCCTGGTGGCCCTGTAGCGTACAACACTCGAGCAGACCAATGGCCGTCACAGATTGCCTAGGCAAGCTACATACTACATAGCACATCTGGATGCTGCAGGTTGTGTACGTATATCCCTCCTCGTCCGATCTGGTCATATACAAAACAAGCAATATACCGGCGCTTTCATCAGAACTTCTCGGCAAGAATCTTCTTCAACTGCCCGCTTTGAGCCTCGTATTTCATCACCTTCTCCTGGCTAGCCATCGCCTTGTTCAGACACCATTGGATGCGGGGCTTCAATTCGCTCGGTGTCCCTGGCATCTCGCCCAAAGTCTTCAGTTCGGCCTCGTATTTCTCCACGTTCTTGTTTTCCAGGCCGATCAACTGTGACAGAATCGCAAGATCGAGCCTCGCCTTGAGGACTTCGTCGTCCGTCAAGTATTCGAATGCTGATTGGTACACCGGCTTCCCTGGTTTGATGCCATACGGCCGCCCGTTCTTCGAGGTGATGGATATCAACTCGGCCTGCTCCAAAGCTTGCAGCACCGTCTCCCCGTCCTTGAACAGGTCGTTGAGGATGAACTCGTTGTATCGAAGGGTTTCGTTCGCCGCCAGCTCCTTGATCAGCAACCATGCTTGCTGAGGGGTCCATTTGCGGGTCGACACATCCACGTCAAGCAGATACATTTTCAATATCTCCGATGCAGACTGCTCGATGATCTGACGTACGGCTTCTAGTTTCTCGGGTTAGCACTAATGCACGGTAACAGCGAAAGATTGACGTACTGCCAGGTGATTCGCCAGTTTTGATTCTTCTGGCGAGGAACTCCAGATCCGTAAGTCGACCTCCCAGCACTTGTATCACGCTGTCCAGCTCGTCGAGATCGCTCCGCCTTTGCGAGGCAGAGACTTTCTCCTCGTCCGTCGGCGCCCTCTCGTCGGTGTCGACCTCAGCATCCAGGTGTTTGATGACGAGTTTCTTTGCCACCTCCGGAGAACAGTCACTCAGAGTGATCTGGCGGAATACTCGATCCGGCAGGGCTTTGCTAAGTGATTTGGAGAATGAAACATCCGTCGTCAGGAAAATCACGTGGGCGATATTCTGCGTCGTCAGAACGGCAGCCCATTCTCCAATCTTGTCGTAAACCAGACTCGCCGATCCCTCGTTATTTTTGTGGAGGAAGTTGTCAATCACTACGACCGGCCGACACTCCGGGTGGGCTTCAAGCCATTCATCGTCGGCCATCTGAGGATCCTTGTCGTCCTTCTTACGTGGAGCCAGTGCGATCTGCTTCAGTGCAGTAGTCGTGTTGCCCCAGATCTTGGCCAGCTGATTGTCCAATGTCTCGGAAAAACCAGCCTTCGTACCGATCGTGGCTGTTGCGGCAAGATCGACCATGCTGCTGATACTGTTCATCCAGGAGAACACTGGTTTGTAGCCGACCTCTGCAGCGGCTGCAGCGATAGTGTTGCTGTCTCCCCGGGTTTCCTGGATCTTTTTGCAGTCAATAATCAGAGTATGTGGGCGATCCTTCAGTGCTTGGTCCACCACCAGCTCTTTCTTTCCTGCCCCGCGAGGCCCTTGCACAACTATAAAGGTATCGGCAGTCTCGATCAGCCAGGTCTTTAATTGATTGATTGCGCCCTGGCGGTCCTCCCAAACAATCAGGAGATTCTCGTCTTCACGCTTTTCCTTTCGGAATCTGATGATGTCGTAACCGCGCAGCAGCTGGCCTCTGATCCACTTGATGATGGGTTGATCCTCCAAATGTAAGCCGTGAGTGATATGCATTCTGATGAAGAAGGTCCTTATCGGATCGAACACAGCAACTGAGGCGGCCGTGAGAAGGGCGACCAGTATAGGAATCACGATTCTCGGGTGGTTGGTCATCCATTCCCAGATCCAATTGGTCCTCTTCTTTGACTCGTAGCTCAGTTTCAGTAAGGTCCCAGTCTTTCCTCCTCCCTCTTCTGGGGAAACGACGTAGCCATGCATGCAGTTCTTCGCCATGGTTGAAAATCTGACGCGGGTGTAGTCGATGGTTCCATACTTCGGAGTGACTTTTGAGTCGGAGGGTTGTGAGGCAATCTCTGAGAGCTTGCCATATCGGCGAAACAACGAGTACAAGGTCTCCTGAGTCAACTCGGCAGCGGTATTTTCTGGGGCCGTGGGTAGAAATTCCACCTTGAGTCTAGCCGTGGGCAGGCGATATAGATCCTCAATCCACGGTTTTCCTTGCACTAGGAAAGCCCTGACTCTCCTGAACGGATTGAACCACGGTGTAATGGGCTTCTCCTGTAGATACTGTTTCAGTGTGCTTTCCAGTTCGGTGGAATTTATTCCTTCGTCATGAGAGAACTTGACAAATGCCCCTCCCTCGCGTAGCCGGGGCAGAATCCTTTCAACACGGAGAGGTAGGCCTTCGGGCAGAGCTCGTTTGATAATACTGCCAGGGTCGGCTAACGCAAGATTGGGATGGTTGACCTTGCTGAGGGAATCTGCCAGAAACTTGTCTGGGTTCAGGTACGGGATACGGTTCAGCCATTGCAGCCTTAGAGGGAAGACATCTGCGATACGGTCAGTACAGTCCTTCAAAGTGTTCGCCTCTAATTCGGCTTACTGTCGAAGAAAAAGATTCCTTCATTCTTCTGGGTCAGGATGTGGCCTGATTCATTGTCACCAGATTCGGTGGATGTCGTCCTCCTACCCGTTGCAACTGCTGGCGCCCTGATCGCTGGTCGAGCAGTCCTCCCTGTGTAGAGCAGCTGCTTTCTGGGAAAAGTTGTCAGAAGAGGACCTGGACGCCCAAAGGAGCGTCCAGCATTCCTCGAGAATATCATCGTCACAGTCCTCTCAGCATCGTAGGAGTGAAGGTCTGTCCATGTCCACAAGTCTTAGCAGTCCTCTAGACCGACAGGGCCTGTTGATGATGAGAGCTTCGAGTTCCTAGGGACTGATCTAACGAGTCGGCTCTCATGACCAACAAAAGCTTGCTGCCCGCCATCACCAGCTGCCAGCTGCGCATCCAGTTCGGCGGGCGCGTTTTGTCGATGACGTAGAAAATATAAATGTGTGGCTGCTTTTGTGGCTGTACATTTTACACTGTGGCTTGAATCCTTTGGCATTTTCTACGCGTTACTGATGCTATCGGCATCTGTTCCTTAGCACAAAGGCAACTGACTCGAAGATGAGCTGGTGGTGGAAGTCGGCGGCAGGTTCTAGCAGTGAGAAAGGGGAGAACACTGCTATACCCGTCTCGCCAACTACGAAGGAAGCGGTGACAGCTCCCGCCGGCGCAGCTACCGCTCCTCCTGTTTTCGAACCCGTCACGCGCGCCTTGAGTCGAGAACAGCAAGCTGAGCAAGAATGGGCCCTATTGTTGAAAGAGCTGCAAGCAGAAGCAAATGGTGGGCAGACTGAGAAGACAACGTCTAGCCAACAAGAGACAGGACCGCAGACAACACCCGCTCAAACTGACATCTCTCCTCACTCGTTGTATCCGACTGACATGTCTTGTCGGTCCTCATTCGACTATGCAATGTTCTGCCAAAGCTTCGGGGGTCAATTCGTCAACGTGTACCGTTACGGTACCTTCCGCTCATGTTCGAATCACTGGGACGACTTTTGGCTCTGCATGAGAACCAGGAACTGGGACAAAGCGGACCGCGAGAGAGCCATTCAAGAGCATTACCGGAAAAAGGCAGTCAAGTGGAAGACTGGACCCAGTAGTGAAGACGTATGGGAGGTTAGAACAGAGCCCGTCAAGAATCCCATCTCTGGAAACTTCGCTGAACTCGAAGCCGAATTGGAACGGATGAAGAAGGATAATCCGGCTGTACCAGAACCGTGGAGACCAGCACAATAGGCATACCAGTGGACGCCTGCACCACAGGCCCTTGCCTTGGATGAGAATTCAGTTAGGACATAAACGGCTTCGGCTGAGTCGTACGTATTCGGACCTTTTCACCGTGGCCAACGTGAAGTTCAGGGTAGACCGCCCTGGGTACGGTTCACCACTTGACTAGGACCTTCACTGCAACCCGCTCAGGCCCGAGTAGTCACCGTCGCTGGAAACATCTAGCTGTCCAACTTCACTCCAACCACGATTGGTAGTCTTCCGCCTTTGTCTCCTCACACCTATCTCGCTCAACCCCCATTCTCTGATGGCCCAGCCGGCAAACATGGAGCCAATACTTCGGATCCTCATGGCGGAAGAGCCACTCTCTCTGACACCTCAACGAGCTTTCGGCCACGCAGACAACCTCCTCCAGCAAGCCGCAGCTCTGCGAGAAAAGGCTGATGCGCTCCAGGAACAAGCCAATTTCATGCATGACCGAGCCGACACCCTCACCAATACCGCCGAAGGCCTTCAGGAGATCGCTCATCAAGACCGCGACGCTATGCAGGTCATGTGGGACAAAATTCTACGCACGTCGAAGGAAGATTTTGAGCTCTACGTGTCTGACTGCGCTCATGCTGCTCGTTTCAATGAGATGGTGACGCGCGTTGAAGATGGGTTGGTCAACGTAGACCAGATGAATCGATTTCTCGGCGACTTCCTCGATTTTGTCGGCAGTGAGAACTATCGGAGGTCAGCAGCACCCGAACCAGAGAGTCCAGAAAACTGCGAGCAAGCGGCAGAACGCCTCTTGGAGCTGGAGGTGACCTGCAAACCAACGTTGAAACGACGGATCTCAACTGCCAACGAAGAAGATGAGGCTGCTCTATACCCCCCCCCCCAAGAGAGCTCAAGAGGATGCGATACAACCAAGAATCAGGATCAACTTCGGATAGGGAGACAACCCTAGGACCTGTTTCAGATGTGCCTGCGGAACGCACAGGGTGCAATTCTGAAGCTTCGACGAACGCAGAAGAAAGGTCAGAAATGGACTCAGACTCAACAGCAGATGAAGAATCTGATGGCCACCGGGTTGGATCTACGACATCGGACTCGTCTGATGAGGAGGAAAATAAGTCTTCGGTACCGATCGACACTCATACTAGAGCGGCAGCCTGTGACTCCGTTGACGAAACCTCCTCGGCGGCCGATGACGACTCGGAATCTGAATCCGAGCGGTCCTCTGCATCGAACAGCACGTCAGCATCTTCGTCAAGTGCTGATTCTACCAACAGTATTGTGGCTCAGGGGGCCAAAGGTCGTCCAGAAAGAACGAGCCAGAATGCCAGCCACGGTGCGAGCAAGAAGGTAGCGGCATCGATAGCTCAAGAGGATGAGAAGCCAAAGACGGATGCTTTGAATCGGCGCAAGCGAAGTGGGATGAAACGTCGACCATAGTGGGTGGACCGAGAGAACAGAGCCTGAGGTGCAACTCGTGCCCAGTATTTCGGTTGAAGATCTCTGTGTTATATTCAGAGCTGGCGGTGGCGATGGCCAGTTAGTGGAAGGTTTGGTGGACTCTAACAGATCGGCAACCTGAAGATGAAATGAACACCAAGTAAGGTGTTACCCTGTTCAGTCACTTCACCATCAACTCAGTTGAATAGCAGATCGATCTTGTCACTTGCCGTTGTCGCCGCAGGAAGCGCACCCTCCCAAAGGTCGATATCAGCTCTTCTTCAAGTGCCCTATTTCTCAATCCCTTTGATTACGTCCACCTCTCTTACATCAACCTCTTCATCACTTCTGTCCACTTCTGCCATATGTTATTTGATTTCTTGCTCGTTTTATCTCTGCGTCTCATCATGGCGGCTGTCTCAGCCTGCTCAAATCTGCACTATCTGGAGGCCGACTGCATCGAAGAGCAATATAAAGTCCTTCATGTTCTTTCCGACGACATCCACTATGCGGCGAACATCCTCAAATACAAGGTCTATGACATCGAGAACCGATCTTTGGCTGTTCGAAAGGCAGCATGGGAGGCGAATGCGACCGATCTATACAGGGGCAGAATCATGGCAAACTTGCAGAGCGAAGAGAAGTTGCGAGCGAAACAGATGCTGAAGAACAATGCAATGATGCTCGATGTCGCTGAGCAGGTCAAGATCGGTCTGAAGACTCTCATCGAGATTGTCTGCGCAACCCCAGATGCAGTACAAGCAGGCTTCGGGGGCCACGACGACCTGTTGGGAAGCGACATTGAGGTTGACTCGGAACCGATCTCACTCGAAAAGCCGAACCTGGGTCCTGCACTCGAAGACCAACTAGCCAAGGAATTGACTCATGCGCGACATGTCTTTGTTGACTCCAGCAAATTTGTCCCCGTCAATTTCCGGGAGGTGTCAACTCCAGTTCAGCGCGAGATTCGGACTGAGAAGTGCAAGACTGAAAAACCGCGACAAGTCAAGACAGTCCGCTTCGTCGACGATGCCGCCATGTCCAAGTGCCAGGAAGCCACGAAAGCTCTATGTAGCATGGTGCAGCCTTCGGCTGGTCGAGTCGGACCTCAATGCAGCAAGGTCAAGGTATTCTCTCATGTTGAGATTCCAGGCGGATTGGCTATGAAGAAGCGGAAGGAGAGCGCCGAGTGCGCTCAATCACCAGCTCGATCCTACAGCATGGAGCAAATGGAGAAAGAATTACTGGCCTGGGTTCCAACCGATATCAGCGTGCCATCTTTACCGGTTGACAGGGACTTGAAAGGGCTGATGATGCCAGACACGGACAGAAGTCAGCGAGACTGGGCATACTAACAAGAGCTTGGGAACGGACTAACATCACCGACACGCACGAGCTGATGACCAGGAGCTCTTGGAAAGAGCGACTTGGTGATAAGATGCGCCGCATGGGCTCTCACTTCTCGGACAGGAAGGTGCTGTGTTGCTGGGAAGGCGAGTAGTGCTCGAGGATACGACACCCTCTGCTTGTCCTGCCATTCGTGCTGCGATACTGCCGACGACAGCAATTGCCATTTTGGAATTTCGTGCCTACATCAATCTCGACTCTTTGGAAAGAGAAATTGCGGCGTTTAACATGACCATCTGCCACATTTCAAAAGTACTTCAGTCAATTGAATGCCACAATCACACTCTTGGTCCGACTCCGTCCGATCTTTCGTCCGTCCTTGAGATGTCAAGTGCCGCTTTTGCAATACAGCCCGCAAGATGATAGTCTCGTGCTTCGGTATAAGCCAATTCGCATCTCGGTTTCATGTCTCCAGTTCATTAATCACTGGGGCATCGTGGATAAGTCCGCTACACAGGCGAGAAACAGATGTTTCATGTGGTCTCTGATGCTTCAGTGAGCTTGGTGCTGACATATTACCTTAGTCAATCATTCTCTGCCACTCTGCATAACTTCCGCCTAGAAGAATCATCACAACCCCCTGCACGTCCTAACCTCGATTCGCATCATGCATAATTACCAGATCGTTTGACATCCTCAGCGCACAGCGTCACGCCGGCGGACAGAATGATCCATTGGTCCCCGGCACCATACGATAACGACGCCTGCGTTGCAATGCCGCTGTCGAGAGAAGTGAGTGATGACCGGTAAGTCTCCATTTTGCCTGGCGTCCCAATGAGGGCGAACCCCATGCCACGTCAACAGCGCCATGATTCACCGGCAAGAGGCCTATGAAGATATAAAGGGGGAGGGTCTTGCTTCATCAAAATGGTGGGCGAAGCAGGTCTGTGGAAGACAATCCGTCAGTGCGGATTGAAAGCAGCCGTTATCGTCCAAGCTGTCAGAGATATCCAGCTTCAAGCTTGCTCTTTCTTACAACATGGCTGTCGTCACTATCAAGAAGATCGTTGTCCTCGGGGTATGAAGATTTGCATTCCGACATGTTTGATTCCGGGAACCCCTTCTGACATGGACCGAGTATAGGCATCAGGCAACATGGGCAAGCCCATCACGGCCGCGCTCGCTGCAGCAGGCTTCACCGTGACGGCTGCCTCACGTACACCGGGAACCAAGTTCGCCGACCCGTCTATCATCCCAGCAGTCGTTGACTACAGCTCGCTTGCTTCTCTCACAGAAGTCTTCAAAGGTCAAGATGCCGTTGTCGAGGCGATTCCGCCCAACTCTTTGCACCTCCAGGGCATCATTGTGGATGCTGTCCTTGCGTCGGGAAGCGTGAAGCATATCATCACGCCAGACTTCGCGGGCGACACCTTCAACAAGCATATCACGGAGTTGCCGTTGTACGTTCCAAAGGTCAACGCGCAGAAGGTGCTGGAAGAGAAAGTGAAGGGGACAGACGTCAAGTGGAGTGCCATCATTACGGGAGGGTGGTATGACTGGGGTGAGTGCGTCCGCTCGCAAGCCCGCTTGGGGCCATATCTTCTCCTATCCACCCCTTCGAAGAAAAGGCGAGAGATACAGGACACATCAAAGCTAACACACCCTTTCTCTCGCCTGACTCACAGCAATCCCGCTAGGATACTACTGGATCAACCCTCTCACGAACACCGTCTTGGTCTACGGCTCTGGAAACCAGAGGCACAGCATGTGCCGTGTCTCGACGGCGGCCAAAGCCGTGTGCGATGTCTTGCACGACCCAGCGAAGTTCGCGAACCGAACCGTCTATGTAGCCGACTATACGGTGAGCATGAACCAACTGGTGCCAATGCTCGAGGAGGCCAGACCAGGCTGGAATGTGGTCAAAGTCGACCTGGACGATTTTCTTGCGACGGCGAAGAAGCTGTGGGACGAGGACACAAAGAACGGCCTCGCCGTTAATTTTATGTCTCCTGGTAAGTGCTTCCCCGTCGAGACGGTAGTTCTTCCTGTTCTATACCAACCATAACTTTGTGATCGCACAGCATATAACATGCTCGGCACGTATGGCATATTCGAAGAAAACAACAGGTTCAACGCCGACTTCGAGAAGCTGATTGAGCCCGGCTACGGCTATCGGAAATCGCTGGATGAACTTAGACAGGAGCTGAAAACGCTGGTTGTGGAAACGGCGTCGGCCTGAAATCTTTAGCCAGACGGGTATAGTTGCAGGCATCGTGTGGATCATGACGGCGACGAACGGGCAGATGCTCTGCTTATCTTCTGAGCTACTCCTGGTGCCCTCCTACCGATATTCTCGTCGGAAGTGACTCCCCAAGTGCTTGCAATTCAGGTATTCCGTGCCGCTGGGCGCGAATTCTGATACATATCAAGCCTGCTGCTCATTTTCGTCGACCGCCTAGCCGTCATCGTTGACGTACTTGTCATAGACATCGGCATACCACCTCCTGCCAACGTCCCCTACGCACATTTTCGTTATTAGTCTGTACGGCACCCATCGAACACGGAAAAAAACTAGCATCAACAACGAAAAGAGGATGGATTGACTAGCATCAACAACGAGAAGAGGATGGATTGGCTAGCATCAACAATGAAAAGAGGACGGATTGATCTTTTTATTTTCTTCGAAAAACAAGCAGACAAACAGACAAACAAACCGCACGCGCAAGAGCGCAAAAGGAAAACCCCGAGAAAGCGAATAAATCACTGTAAACCGAACAAAAAAAACTCACTATGGCTCCTGATCTTCGTCCTCAACTGCGCCTCCCCCCAAGTGTCGTACTTGCCCTTCAAGAACGGACTGTCGACCTTGCTGGCCTCCTCGCTCTCCAGCCCGTCGCCCCATCTGTGCCTCCGGTCGTCAAACTGGGCCCACAGACTCATAAAGTCCCGCTTCCGAAGCCGCGGCTGCACGCCCTGGAAGAAGGGCACGCTGTACCGATCGAACGGGCCGCCGGAGGGGAGCAACACGCGGTGCGTCGTCGCTTTGCACAGGCCGTTGGTGACCGCTTCGAAGGCTTGGCCCATGTTCACCACGAAGGTGCCCGGCAGGGGGGGCACGTCGAGCCAGGTGCCGGATTTGGTGAGGACTTGGAGGCCGTTGCCGCTGCCGCTGCCGCTGCCGCCTACGCTTGAGGAGCCACGACTTGAAGACGCAGGAGCGGCCGGGCGTGGGGGTTGGGTTTGTAGCAAAAACGTCATCCAGCCGGAGGAGTCCTTGTGGGGACCTACGCCTTGGATCCAGCCCGATGGGACGTGACCGCCGCCATCCGGGGGAGACTCAGTTGGCGGCGAGGGAGAGGGAGAGGCAGAAACGCCCCTAGAGCTATTAGTAGATGATGATGACGACCGATAATGCACGACCTTGAGCCGATCCTGCGCGCCGGTGAAACGCTGCAGGACGCCGCTCTCGACCGCGAGGGCTTCCTCCACGAGGCCCAGAAACCTAGCGCTCAGGGCCTGCATTTCGTGGATATACGCCTCGACCGCGGCCTTTAGGCGTGCCACCGTCGCAACCGTGGTGTCGCCGCCGCTGCTGCTGCTGTTGTTGTGGTGGTCCTCCCCGTCCCGCGGCCGGCCGTCGAGGACTACGGGCCACTGATTCGGGCCCAGCAAGCGCGTGGACAGGTCGTCGTCGTCGCCGCGATCCTCATCCCCATCCCGAACAGACACCTCGTTGGCGAATTCAAACTGTTCGCGCTGGTCGCGGCTCCCCGCCGTGGTTTCGTGGCCAAACGAACTATATCCCAGGAAATGGGGCGAGTTGACCAGCGAGGCCGAGGACTTGACACCCTCGGGGAGGTCGAAGAGAGCGGGGAGCAACGCCAGGAGGTTGTCCACGACGGTGGCGTCGACGCCGTGGTCGGAGATGTAGAGGAAGCCGATGTCGAGGAGGGAGTGGCGCAGTTGGGCGAGGAGGTCGGCGCGGCTGGATGGGTCAGAGTCGGGAGAGGCTTTACTGAGCTGGATTGTGGGGATGGAGTCAGGCTCAGATATACATCGAGACTCGGGCATTGTGTGTGTTGTTTTTTTCTGGGAGACACGAGAGACGGAGCGATGTCTCTCTCTCCCCCTCACTCTGCCGCGGGTTTTGTTAGCATGGATGAATGAGTGGGGGAAGAGGGAGTAGGAAATTGATAAAAGAAATAAATGAGACCAAGCAGATCCAAGCACGCCATTGTCCTCGTCTCTCCTACAGTCCACAGTCGACAAGTCACAAGTGGTGCAGGGCGGGAGCGCTTACGTAAATGATCGTTCGGAGACTCTGGTGAACTGTTGGTCAACCAGTAAAGAGACAAAGGTCAGCAGCAGACCAAATGACAAACACAGAAGGGAGCTTCAATGACTCTTGATTATGGTTAAGCTATGTGAAGGCTGACATCAACACCAAATGGTGCATGTCAATGAGTGGATGCCGTAATGAACGTCTGCTGTAGCGATGATTGATCTCCAAGTGCCACCGATCTGGTAAGCAACTCTGTTCGTTCCCAATCCTGGTAACAATGATCCCATCCAAGGTTCGTCGTAGAGACGATGCATTCATTCTGCTTCCAACATCAATCACATAGGGTATTTTTGCATGCACCTTCGCTTAGGTTGCAGTGGCCTTGGACCATGCCATTTTGTTGTTTTGGTTTGGATAGGGTTGTGCTCGGGAATTTGACTCTTGACATCTTCCGTGTCTGAGGCCAGGCGCGTGTTTGTCCTGTGCTCTCATCAGGAAGCTTGCGCACCTCCATCGGAGTGACGCTTCGTTAGTGTTGGCCTTGAAAAAGCTTGAGCGTCGAAAGCACTGTTTGCTGTTTCCTTGACAGCTGACCGGGTAATTGTGGTGAAGGCTTGCACTTCTTCTCCCCGTCAGACGTGCTCTGCTTCACCGTGGTTGCCATGTGGTTGTCCATCTGGATATGATCGCACCTCAATCCCGTCACCGCCAACACAAGGTAGGTGAGCCGAATATTGCACCGCCAGCGACTTCCCCAGCAAAACTGAGGTTGTCACTACGAGCACGTGGTGCATGTCTATCGTCAAGACGTCCAGGATCGGAATTAATCAAGAAGTGGTGAGGATCGCAGGAGCTGTGGCAGCCCGATGTCTTCCATACTTCTTGGGGGACTTCTTCTCCTCGGGATCCTAACCCGTCTGAACCTCTGGGAGACGGACAGCGATGTCGCCAGATTGAGTGATGTAGCGGACCCATGGAAGGGAAGGGTATTGCAACTGTGGGACACATCAGTGATGGACGGCGCCAGCGAGGATGAGGGCGACGACATACCTTGGGCTCAATGATCTTCAAGTAGCGAACCTGAATACCACTGGTGGTGAAATACGGAATCTCGAACTTGACATTGATCGGTCGCTTGGATTTGCCCTCCCCAATGCCACCCATGCTACCACCAAACCCGCCGGTCATACCGCCACCACGCTCATCGTCGCCCTTGACACTGGGCAAGCCCAGCTCGGCGCGCATGAGGAACTCCTTGCTACCTCCAAATTGCTTGATCTTCCAGACTATGGCGGACTTCTCAGGCGCATAGTGGACGGAACCAACGTTAGTGCGGAATCGAGGAGAGTCAGCATCATCGGGGACCGGAATGGTGATCTCGACGTTGTTGGCGGTCGATCGTCTCTTGAATTGAGCGCGCGCCTTCAGCATGTACTCGATGCGGGAGCCTGAGTGAGACTCGACGACGCATTCCACCCAGATGAGTGGTTTGACTGCGGTGTTGAGACGGTAGCTCATGAGTTCGAACTCTCCATCAGGAGGGATGAAGCTGATGGTGCGATCGTTCTCGAAGCGAGACAGTCTCACGCACTGGTGGAACTTGACGTCTTCCATCTCAACTGCTTTGCCGCGAGTGGCTCGGCCGGTGGTCTCGAACATGACCTTATCATTCAAGCCCAAGCGGAGTTCTGGCATGCCGGAGAGGTAGCATTTCATTTTGATAGCCCCGAGGATCTCTGAGCGAAGGACATTACCCGTGGCTGAGACCAGGAGATTGAGCGACTCGATGACGTCAAGGAAGACCTCGTTCTTGCGGTAACGGATACCCTCGCTTCTCCAGGACACAGCATTGGTGACGGCAATGGGAGGACGAGCCTGCACCTCGAGCTTGTGCGACTCTTGGGTGATGTACTCCTGCAGAATCTTCGACTCCGTGGTTTGCGGATAGCCAAAGTCCATCATCTCGTCCAACAACTCGTAGATGATGACGAAGTTGTCGCGAATAGACTCTTCCTCCAACTCTTTGAAGTACTCGGTGAACACCTCGACAATCTTGTGAAGAAAGAGGAGGATCTCCGCAGCGTTGGTGTTGCGCTTGGTTAGAGCGAGAAGGTAGAGGTTGTTGTGACGGATGTAGAGGTACTAGCAGTCTCGGTTAGCTTTCGTTTTGGTGGTCTGGCAGAGCCAGTTCGTGGACGCGTACATTGATCCCTTCGTCAGAGAAGCATGGTGGCACAGCGGAAGATTCCTCTTCGGCCTCAGACAGCAAGATGGGGAACTTCTCGACGGCGGACATGGGAATATCACCACGGTAGTTGCGCGCGAGAAGAGTCTGGACAGTGTCAGTCTCGTCCCCAAAAAATATTAGCGTTCCTTCACTGCTCACTCACCTTGCCCTTCAGGTCGAGGAAGAAGATTGCAGACGCCATGGTGTCGGCAAGTCCTCAATGGAGAACGGAGAAGATTAAGGTGCCGGTCAACCGACAAGTAGAAGTGAGGGAATATTAATGAGGTGATGTTGGCTGAAAATTAGAGCTTTGAAGAGAGCAGCGCATTCGCCTGCGAGTGCGACGCCGAGAAAGAGTGGTTGTGTGTGTGAGGGTGAGAAGAGAAGGAGGGGAGGGGATGTTGTCCTCGAGTGGCAGAACAAGTCATCCCGGTTTAACTTCGGATCGTGGCAGCCTCGTCGAGGGTCACCGGCCAGCATAAGGCTGAGAGGCTCAGAAACTCTTCTGCTTGATACTGGTCCGAGCGCATCCATGTTATTTACAGCGAGAGATCTATCCACTATCTACATGTACATTATCAACTATATATCGAGAAAATAAGGCAGTCGCATCGGATCGATCGTCCGCCATATGAACGGCATTCCCTGAGACAATCCATTGCTGTCGAAGCTTTTCGCCTGGTTCGCCGCACTTAGCTTGGCCATAGCAGTCTGGAACTGAGTTGCAGCCGTGCGAGTATCGTTGTTGGTGCGGCTGAGAAAATCGGGACTTGAGAACAGCGCTGGAAGATTTAAACCCTCATACCTGTAGCCTGGTCGGTTGAACTGCAAGGCGAGTGTGATTTGATTGATGGCCTGTGTGACGTTTGGGAGGAAAGGCAGAACGGAGTTGATGCCCTTAGACATAGGCAATGGCTGGTAGTGAGCAATTGGATGCAACGGAAGGTGCCAGCTTGTTGCGTAGGCGCCGCCGTTCAGGGAATGGTGCATCGGGCCTGTAAGGTAAGCAATTTGGGTTAAAATGTCGACAAGCGTTGTTCGGGAGGTCAGCGGTGCTGGCGGGAAGCCAAGGACCTGAGCTGCGCCGTTCGCTTCGACGATCCAGGCTTGAAGCTCGGTGTCTTGCAAAATCAAGTCATCATTAGGGTAGAATGATTCGACGTACGCGTCGACGAAAGTGCGGATCGAGTCGACAATCGGGGCGGCGTCTTCATAGAATGGGAAGTTCGACAGCGGTGGGCCATACGAGCAGTTAACGAGTCCTCGGTCCACAAACCATCGATTGAAGTAATTCCCTTGAAATTGGCCAGAGAAGTTGCGGTATAGTTGGCTGTTCCAGCCCAGTGCAACTGAGGAACTGAAGGCGAAGTTCTGATCAAATGCGCCGCCCGGGTTGAAGAGCTGCTTTGTGCCCGCAATCACGACCGCGTATGCTCGGAACATTACTAGATCAACCGGTCAGACTTGAAAGCATCGTGCGGGACCCAGTAGATGCACTCACTCAGATCTAGATATCCTCGAAGTGGGTGCTGATCGGCCATGGTGCGTAGAGCAGCTTCGTGCACAGCATTGGCCACAGCATGGGTTGCGGACAAGTGGAACATATTGGAAGCTACCCCCTCGTTGCTTTCGAATAACGTTTTGGCCAGGAACCAGTCGTTTGCGCTATCCAGGGGAGTGTATACCAAGTCTGCACCCTCGTTTGTCTTGATTGCTAGAGGTAAGAACTCCTCGGTTTTTGGATGTATGTAGAAGTAGGCGGTGCTCGCGGCAGCATACCGACCGGGTTGTCGAGGCAGGCCAACAAATGATGAATAGTCGACAATGAAAAGCCGGCCCGCCTGCTGCAGATTTGACAATGTTTTCCCAGTCAATGCTATGGTGACGTTATCGGGAACTTTGAACGGTAACGTTTGGTCAGGGCTAACTCTGCTGAGCGAAAACGGATTGACTGAGAGGCGTTCCATCGAGAAGTAAAGATCTTGGGTAAAGTTCGTGAACGTGCCAGGATCGACGCCATGCGGGTTTGAAGACCGCCATTGGTTTGCATACAAGGCAATAAAGGACGAGAGTTCGTCCGTACCAGAAGTTTTCGACGTCTGGGTAGTATTAGGAACCTGAGTAAGTCCTGTCAGTAGAAACAGGTAGAGACCCAGATGTGTCCCGGACCTTCGACAGAGCCGCGATGAGCTCCTGGGCCTCCGTCTTAACGATCGAACCGAAGATGTCCGCTTCCTGAGCGAAGATCTCGACTTCTGCGGCCACCAGAGCGTCTCCAAGCTTCCCCGTTAGAAAGAATGAGAGATTGCCCAACAGGGACTCTGCGTAAACATATCCCTGCTGATTCGCTGCAACTTGTTGCTGCCGCTCTGACGGCGCTGGATCATATATTGGTAATATATAGTTCCCTGTAGCACTGTTTGATGCCTGAGCCGGAGTAGAACTGTTCAAGGTCTGAGCTAAAGTCGTTCCGGAAGCGGTCACCAAAAGAAAGAGTAGTGAAAGAGTCATGATGCCGTAGTGTTGCATCCCACCGAAAGTGAGCAAAAGAAGGCTCCGTTCGCAATCGTTGTCGCTATGATATTATACCACTTGCCGGCAATGAGTATTTAGATAAGGCTCGGCCTCCGCCGCACGGCTGGTGGCTGACCACATTTCGGGTATAGCTGACTCAGGTGTATGTTGACTTGAAGACTATGTGATCGGGCGGCTGTAATGTTTCTCGTAAACATTGAGTTCGTATATGGAATCTTGCATTGACCACGGTATACGAAAGGATGCAATCAAAATTCAAAGCAACCAAAATCTGCCGCAGGCACGTCAGATTTAGACTGGCCCGGTAGTGGGCTGCTTTGGTAGTTGGTAGTAAGCCCGTGTATCTGACCTGACGATTCGCTGCCCAACAATTCGTGTACACATATCACATATCATAATTAGAGCGCTCACAGCATCATTATAGCCTACCGAATGAAAGCGTAATGACCGCACGGCCCGGAGAGAAATGATTGCGGGCCTGCGCCTCTGATTCTCACATCAGTCGTTGAGGCTGAGCAGTGATCTGGAATGAGGCCGATGCATTGAGGTTGTCTAACGGCCGACGCATCTTTTACATGCGAGAGGTAAAGGTGACGTCCAGTTGTCCCTGGAACGCGTGAGTGAGAGCGCTGGAATTCCTCGATTGTAGCTTGCAATACGAAGTACTCCGTATGGAGTAGCAACTCGGTCAGTAGCGAGCGAGGTGTTGATGTGATGACCGTGGATGACTTCGCGACTTAGCTCGGTGCTTAGCACCTGAGCTGCGCTGACGTAACCGGTGCAGGTGCCAAGCAATAATTTCCCCGGGGCCTTCCTTTCGCGACAAAATTTCGAGATTTCCTTTTCTTCCCACCAACGCGCCCGAAAGACAGTGCAATGCAGCATTATCCCCGAGAATGGTAGGCATTCTGTCACCATTCTGGGGTTTTATCGATTGTTGAACCTTGCGATTTAGAGACGCGGAGACCGACGATATGGACGGCGCCATAAGAACTGGCTGAGCAAAAATTCAACCCGTTGCTTAGGCGGTGTCAGAGGCCCCAAACATTTCCTTGCCCATGTTTTCTATACAAGCTGTAGTGATGGACTATTGGTACACGCTTCCTTTGATCAAACAGGGGATGTCGTTTCCATCCCACTTTCTCTCAACTCTGTGATTCTGAGGGCGGTGCGACCGCCTGCCTTGGTTTCCAGTGTCTTTTCAGTCCCAGTGGTGTGAGCACCTTTTCCATAGCTATCCGATTTGCTACCGCTCCCCCTTGTTCCAGGGCTAATGCGCCTATTATCGATAGCATAGCTTGTGCGTAGACGAGTTCGGAGCCGGAAGCTTGCAGACGCTCGGGCTGTCGTAGAGTTAGCAATGGCGATCAAGTGACTAAAAGCGTGAGAAGACGTACATCTCTGGGGTGCCACCGTACGACCTCTGGCAGCCCGTACTGTTCGGCGAGATTTGCGAGCTGCTTGTGGCTTGTAAACCAGTGGTGAGCGCTTCCCAACAGGCATTCGACCGATTCAATTGCTGGATGGCGGAATGGTTCTCGGCCGTGGGGATCCTCATCTTCAGCTCTCTGATAACGTGACGGGTCGGCGACGCTTATAAGACCCAGTGAGCATTGGAGTTCGAGTATCCGCTTGCCTGGTCACTCTTTATCAGTACCCTGCCATCCTGTAAAGAGAGGCTGCACCGACCGAAAAATGCGAGTCTGTCATTGAACCCTCTCCGTCCAGCATCGAAGCTTTTGTTCGTAACCGCCAACCATTTCGTCTCCTCTGACAGCATTTTGTCCCCATCTCTTCCAAGAAACTTGATATAGAACTCGTCCAGCTTCCGCTGGTCCTTGTTGATCTTGAGAGGTTGTGATATTCGCGGTGGGCGTACGCGCACAGGGGCTTTCAATGCTGGGGGCGTTTGAGACCACCGTGGAGGGCTATCTCTGTCCACATCCATCTCTGAGAGCTGGGGAGACGCTGTTGAGACATGGCGAGCCTGTCTCGTGGGCTTGCAAAATGTTTGCCGAAAGCGAAGGTGCTCGCACGATGCGCTTGATCTTGAGGGTCGGAGCAGGTCGATGACGAGGCGAGTCGACGACGATGTTCTGGGAGCCATGGAACACGATACCCAGGGGCAAGCGACAAAGTCCGAAGGGAACAGGTATTGTTTATCTGCAGACGAACACGTCTGTCCGTGTCCGACTGCAGAAAGAAGTCGTGGAACTTCGACTGGGAAAATTAGGATCGCTTCAGAAATAAGTGCTTGACCGTAGTAGCGGAGTGGAAGACACCGAAGCGTACTTGTCCATTCAACTTCGACCCCAACAAGATGTGACAAGCTTACGGAGTCCTTCCTACCTTCAGCAACTGTGATGTTGGAACTACGCTGCCTGCTTTGAGCCGCATTTCCTCCTAGAAACTACAACCCTTACAAGGATGCTCCGATAGGCTGTGGTCATAACCGCCGCCAATACTGACTGAGGACGGGGCCGCAACAACTGGACATGCGATTTGTGGTATGTTTGATACAGGATCTTTTTCTCAACGAATTTCAGGGAGAAATTAAGCATCTATGCCGTTGAGTTGGAGGCTAGTCTGTAAGTACCCTGATAAGACGAATCATCCTCATGCTGGGGAAATCACTCTGGCGTCGACGCCTCTGAGAGTTTGAGGGCTGAGAACGGTGACTACATTCGTGCATTTCCGTCTGAACTTGAGGCGCCAAACAAAAATTTCGAAGCCCAGGGGAAGGCAATGCGAGAAGCACTGTCAAAAAAGTGCATGGCGTCAGCTTCAGACTAGAGGAGGTCTGATTCTCCGCTTGCGCCGTGATACCTACCGACTTGTTCTGCACGCAATTGACGTCTTGCAGAAGTCCTCAAAGTCGAGCTTGCCTATTCTGACCGGAATAACTTCACTCGACAATGTTGCAGAAGAATCAACGAGCATTTCTGGGGGTTTGAGTACGGTGGTTCCGACGACTTCGAGTCAGATCGAATAAAGGCGGTTCGTGTGAAAGTAGGAGCAGCTATTAGAGCAACGACTGGGGGACAGAGCGGAAGGGAAGACCACGCCACTCCGAACGAATCATTTCAAGCGTCCCCGCAATAGATAGTACCAGCGAAAGACGAAAGATTCGAGAAGGCCTTCTGCTTCTGATCCAACTTAGGGAAATCCTTCCGACGTGAAGTCATGCTTCTCCTTTCCCCAATTCTAGAATAGGCTTATTTGGCTTGCAACGACGAAGGCGACGAGGATTGGTCTCGCAGTAATAACGGTGCGGTGTGCAACGCTTCCGTAGGACAGACCGGGTCCGTGGAGAGCGGGACGGGGTTGGAATTGAGGTTGTATCCGCCTCGTGATGCAGCTAGCCAGATGTCAAATCCAGCGGGACGATGAATATGACATGAAAGGCGGCAGCGAGGCTTCCCGGCTGACAAAGTTCGTTCCTTCTCCAGCTGGAATTTTGTTCCTCGAATGATCGAAGCCTGATGGCTCCTCGGTCTGGTTTGAGTGGATAGGATGCTTACGAAGCTCGCTGGGGATGGACCAAGACCAGGTGTAATTCAGACTGACAAAAACCTTTGTTACTCTGTATGGCAGAGGCTCGAGCCTTTCTCAATCTGATTGGAAGCGTCACACAAGGGATGGGATGACCACCAATCTTTTCGGTTCGACCAATGTATGGTCTCCTAATCGACTGATGACCCGACCGATTGACAATCTCACACGTAGTCCACCCAATCGTGGCGCATCATCGAGTAATGAGCGACATTCATGATACTGCACAGCCCTGCGCTTCCAGAAACATGAGCAGTGTATTCCAGAAGCGTGTTCATGATGCGTGATTCGTCCAAACTCAAATCTGACTCTCGAGGGCCTTTGGAGAATTTGTGCACCACTCCTCGTGCCTGCCGCCACAATACATCTCGGCCTTGGTCTAGCGCTTTGGTGCAGGGCGGGGAAGTCGGGTGTGAGAACAAAAGTGCTGTATGAAGGGGATAAGGCCTTGGAGAGTCAATGTGACTTGTCAAACCAAAGCATGCCTCACCTGAATTTCTTCAGTAAGCTTTCTCGGAGTGACTGATCTACGTAGTCGTGAGCAGTTAATGGCAGGTATAGTCCGTACTGCAGCCTGCAGGTACCAGCACCTCGCGGAGTGTACCGCGTTGCGGACCAGAATGGAGACGATCAGGGTGCCGCTTTGTTGACTCTCGTACCGGAGACTCCCATGGTTTCAATTCCGGAAGCTCGCCTTTCGGACCCGATCTTCAGTCGCTAGGAAGCATTGCCCATTGGGAATGCAAAGTCACGCGTGGTGGTGTTAATGAAACGGAAGGATCGTAAAGTCGTTCGACAAGTCTCGCGTTTGCGGATGCTTGATTGTGGAAGGGTCCATCGTACCCAACTGGGAAAGAGCAAATATTCCGATTCCGGTTTAGGGCGCTAGACCAGGGCGAGCTCGACCAAGCCGAAGGGTCTTGAATGGTGGCTGATCCATTATCTCGAATATGAGCAAGGGGGTCTCGGCCTTCCCACTCATGGTACGAGTATCTTATGTGCAGTCCGCAAACACGAATGAGCTCAGTCCACCGGCGCGAGGTGTGCGAAGAAACTTGTTGTTTTGCGTGCCACAATAATGTATTTGGGCATCGTGGACGAGGAATTTTGTCTCGATGCATGCACAGTATGTAGACTTTGATGGAGACGGCGGGCAGACCTTGCTTATCTTGGCTAACTCGAGAGTTTACGGCATCGGTTTGACGCACAAAAGCACCCGGGATCCTTAGCTCCCCGGCACTCAAGCGCTAGGCTCTAGTTTTCGGGAGGCCCAGGACGAAACCGGAGCCTGGAGCGTCCCCTGATAGGTTACCCAGAAGCACGCGTCGAGCCGGACTCCAAGGTCCAGATTTCGGTGGCTGCGGCCCCGAGGATGCAGGATGGGTGGATGGGATTTTGTGCTGCACCAGCCTACGAGTAGTCTCAGGAATTTGAGCCTAGCCCAAGAGGAGTCGACTTTCCAGGCCCACCAGGCCCTCCCCCAGGCGCCTGTCGTCTGACCGCTGTCGATCACTCTCCCAAAGTACGAGTCATGTCCGAAGCTCAAATCCGAGTTCGACTGTCCTGACGTTGTTATGATCCCTTGAATGCTGGGGGTGGTGTCGCCGGTACCTGTCATGATGGGTTGTTATCGAGCATCCTTGGGGCTTCGGATAGTTACCTGTGCCCCTGCAATTTTATCGTCCTTCCCAAGGCCATGTCCCCGGAGCTCCCTGTCAACCACGTTCGGAATGGAGATGAAACCTGCCAAACTCATGAAGTTGCCGTTATGTACTCCAGTATCGTGCATCACAATCTGATCTACTCCGTACTGCCAGCCGCAATATCTAACACACCTGCTTTAAGGGAGACATGGCACGAACTCGCGACCGCTTTTCCAGTTTTGATCGTAAATCAACCAGATTGAAAGGGTGCGTGCAGGAAGACAGTGCGCGTCGTACGAATCTTTGACAGATTTCCTGTGACACAAGAAGTTTTCGGTTTAGGTGGCACGTGTGTTACAGGCAGTTGGCTTGCCCTAGAGGGAACACAGTATTGTAGAATATAGCCCTGGAAAACTTTGAGACCCCGAATTCCACTTTGAGTGAACAACAAATATGCGCGCAGTCATCGTTTGCCAATGATTGAAAAAACAAAGGCCCGGGTTGACATTTGAAGGCTGAGTTCATGCGTGATGCTGCTCGAGGTCTGGGTGTCAGGAGATGTCAAACCACACCTGGATGTGTCAAGTCCCTGACATCGGGGACCACTTCAGCGGTAGTCAGACCATGCTTGACCTTTCCTCAATGCGTGACCTGACGAATTTATATGCACTTCGGTATCGGAGTATCTGACTCTGATGGATATAAGTCCTTGAGCTTACAATGTCACTGATTATTTCTTGCATGGCAGAATCTCTGTCGTCTGCACCTTGACACACTTCTGGCTATTCCGGCCACACACTGACTCCCCCCTCGCTTCCTATCTTAAACACTAGGTTTTGAAGATCGCAGCAAGTCTTGCTGGGACGCCAATGCTAGCCTCTGATGGATGCAGGAGGCATTAGTTAGCGGCTTTGATATAGCTCTTTTCTGCTGGCGTCTTTCGTGGTTGGTTGATGGACCATGCTCTGCAACTTCAAGACGGGGATGATTGCCGATTGAACGAAAAGAGATGTTGCAAGTTTTCCCCAAACTGTTCATGGCGTCCATGCGTGTTTAGGTGTACCCGAGGGAACGTGCACAAATTAGCCTGAGCACTAAGCATCCAGCTCCAGCAATGGTTGTAGCGAGTACGAGGGCGCATGCCAGTGAGCAGCGCCTAGGCCTAGAGGAGGCAGGCGGAAAAGCCACCAAGCATCCCCTGTGCTAGTGTTGCAGCGGCGGGCAGAACCAAGAAGCATTGCAGAGAGCGTCAAGCCTATGAGCTGGCAGGGCAACGAAGAACTTCTACAGCACGTCCAGTATGCAGTCAAATCCATGCCGACAGTGCCTTTGTGCCACAGGCGCTGCCAGCATTGGCCATAATACGTTGGACGGGGTGTGCATTGCGGGCCCGCTTGCAGTCCCGAATGCTGAATCCTGGACACTTTGGCGCGGGTAGGTGAATAAGGGTGGACCGGCCCATCTTTCTTGGGGAAGCCGCTAGGAGGGGATGGGCAGGCCCCAAGCCAGGGTGGATGGGCCAGACAGGAGGCAGCGTTGGTTCGCTTCGGCCTTCAGATTGGTGCTGCTGCTGGCGCTGGTCCTGGCGTTTGGTGGTGTCGGTGCCGCCTTTCCCACATTGTCGCTGGTCGCTTGGGCGCTCGCTACTCGTACTGCGTCCGGCTGGCTCGTCCCAAGCTGCAACGTCTCTTCCCGTCCTTCATTTCTGTCTTTTTCACCATCCTCCCCTCAGTCCTGTGCAGTTGCTCTTCCCTGCCCTCGCTGTCGTTACCTTCACCGGCAGGGTAATGAGCAAGTTTTGGCCCTCATTCGAGTCGTAGCCGTTGTTGGGTGTCTGGCCAGTCTTGGTAGAAAGGATATTCCATCTATCCCCACTGCTGTGCGCACGCTGCACCCTCCGACTCAATCAGCAAACACTCCACGTTCCAGTACCTTGGCTCACCACGCATTCTACGTCTACCCTGTCTCACTTCTATCGAGCGAAGAAGCACCCGCGCCGGGGCTGCTACGGCAAATATAAGTTGCGATCGACTCTTTGTTGGACATTATTTGGCGATAGCGTTCAGCACCGACCAGCTGTTCCATTACCTGACGGCTGGGCAAAGAGTTTGGAATTTGGAACTGAGAGCCGCATCGGAGGAGGAACTCGAGCCGTCGATTGCCCCAGTTCAGCCAGTAGAGAGATCTGAGCGGTAGCGCTCCGAAAGTATACTGCGATTTGCCTTTGGTTCAGCCGGACAAACACCGTCCTCCGATAATTCCCAACCAACACCAAGTCACCAAGGACTTGAAGCGCGTCATATTGGCTCCGAATCTTTGTTCCCAGTGGCAGGTGGAGAGTTGATCCAGGTCAGTTCTTTCCGTTGTCGGTTGGTTGCGATGCACCTTACTACGCAAAGTCGACCCAGCATGGTCGCACTGGTTCTCAACCAGAGTCTTCGCGACGTACCGGGGAAGGAACGGGGCACGCCGCAAGAGAGAGACACCGGACTCCGACCTGCTATCCCGCAAGGTTGAAATCCATATTTTCCTTCTTGTGCAGTACCCGGGCTTCAGGGGCGTGGATATATCTTACCTTGGCTGTCTGCCTCTGCACTGTACTTTTCCTTTCTTTCGGTTCCATTCTTTACCTACATTATGGCACAGCTTCCACCAGTTAGAGAGGCGCTGCTGACAGGCGATATGGATAGTCCAGGAGATTTACAGCAGCATCCATTGGCAGCATCACCTACCAGTCGAGAATCACGCCAAAGCCTCCCAGGCCTGAAAGAAACGCTGGGAAAGGAGTACAACGCTCGTCGACCCATTGCACCTGGTCCACCACCGGCTCCCGAGCTCTTTGTGCCTGGCCAAACCGAACTCTTTTTAGACGACCTGCCGATCAGGACGTACCGGATCGGAGAGAACCACTACAATATGCAGCAACCACCTCATGAGACGAGGAACGAATTCCACCGGACCACCGTTGACCACAGGACGATTACCTATTCACTAGAGGTCGTCCAGCAACCAGAAAAGGCTCGAGCATGCGGCTCCGGTAACAAATGTAGGTCTGTCGCGACAACTGGAGGGAGTTGACTAACGTGCGATAGCTTCGAATGACCGCAGACCAGTAGACCCGCCACCTGTTGTCGAGCTCAAGATCCACATCAATGGAAGTGAAGCGACCATGATCTACGATGCCACATTCATGCTCTACGCCAGCTTAGAGGTCGCTCGACCAATTGCTGCCGGAAAGATGCACACGCCTTCTGCTATCCCTGTGTTGGCTGGAGTCACCGTGGCGAGTGCCGCTTACTTGGAGAAGCCAAAACGCGCTGCGTACTTCATATTCCCTGACTTGTCTGTCAGGCACGAGGGATGGTACCGTCTCAGATTCTCCCTCTTCGAAGGCGTCAAACACGATATCGATGCCGACCTGGGAAAGCCGTTTGATCGCTCTCTGAGAGTCGATAACGTGAACGCGCCAGTCCGCCACGAAGGCGTTTTCAATCGAATGGACGTCTTGTCAACTCCTTTCCAGGTATACAGCGCGAAGAAGTTCCCGGGTCTTGATCAGAGCACGGAATTGAGTGTCCTAGTGGCTGATCAGGGCTGCCGAGTACGCATTCGGCGTGATGTGCGGCAAAGAAAGAGGCGCCCGAAGGCGGGTGCTGAAGGCGACGAAGCTCCCAACTCCTATCAAGGTACTCCTCATGCCAACAATCGACCTCTCGATCACTCAAGATCCGCCAGTCGTGACAGCCTTGGTAGCCAATACGACAGGAGGGAATCTGTCGACAGTCTTTATGGGCGCTCCGCGGTTCCAAACCGTCAAATGTCGACGTCGTCGCTGCCGATGACGAGCCCTCTGCTCCCAACCCCTTCAACGTCAATGCCGCCTCCTTCTGCGTATGGACCGTTTGCGACGTCTAGGGGCCCGTTGGACCAGATCCCCCGGCCGGGACTTCCCCCCATGACTTCCCGCTCCGGACAACAAACCCAGTCAAGTCTCCGAGGGTTAATAAATCAGGACATTGAACCAAGGTTCACATTACCGCCGCTGCTCCAGACCCACAGCAGTAACGAACTGAAGCATAGTCCTCTCACACCGAGGTACAATATGCCAGCACCCACTTCGGTGAAAAGGTCTTTCAGCTCGAGCGACTACGGATACCAGCCACCGCTCAAATCGGGAGCACGACCAGACACATTTCCATCAGCATATGCAGCCCCGCCCCCACCTGGCGCGAATGATATCATCGAGCCTGATGTTGGTGATGCGGAGGACGATGATGATGAAGAGACCCGACGTCTGTTGACTGGAGACTTGGTGTATACCTCTGCCGACGGTACGACTAAACGGATAATCGAGAGAGATGGTAACTTCTACCGACATCGGTCTTGAAGGACGTCGAATCTTGCAACCATGACTTGACCACGTTCGCCCTCCTGCTTCCGAATTCCGCGGTGCGATGTATTTGGAGTGGTAGTTATCAGCTTTCGCACATATGCAATGGGTAATACAGGACACACAGAACCTCGGAATTTGGCGTCATTCGTTTTACGGCCGAGACATGCTCGGGAATACGGCAGGCGCCGTATCTTTTCTGGCGCGTGCCGATTTCGCACAAACAACTCTCTCCTCGACGAGTTGGCCTTTCCACTTCTTGGGCAAAGTGACTGGGACATGCAGGACCGCGAACAGTGCGAATGGCGATATTTGGAGATCGTCCGGCGACAGCAGATCCGGGAGTTGAGACGGGTATCTGAGGATGGGTTGAACACATATTTGAGCAGCCGCAGTGGGAGGAAAAACTTGACCACCGGAAAGAGGAACTTGGGCTGAAATAACTCGGGGGGACCAAACCCAAGTCGATTACGGACTGTCCAGGTCATCCAAGCTCGCTTCGACGGACACATCATTGGGACGACGGTCAAAGACTGGGTATACGGTTACAGTAGTTGAACATACGCTGGAGTATTTAGCCGTCGCCATAAAAAACCCTCCACAACTTCGGTCAAGATTGGGATGGACTGGTAACCACGCCCTCGAGGCTATTCATTGGGCCTTTGTCTCTTCATTAAACGGGTCCAGGCGATGGCGTAGACATGGCATGGAAATCCCTACGCTTTCCCCGTCTCGCATTGTGCTACAAGGATAGACAGTACGCTGTCATTGTATTTTGCACAGGTGGCAACCTGTCTGGGCAAATTGTAAGCTGCCTTCGCATGCCGTCCCTCCCATGTCAATATGCCAAATTCCGGAGTAAATGCTACGGTACGGAGTACTTTGTACGGAATGTTCAACCCAGCCCGCGAAGTCGATCTAGGCCGTGACGTGTACAGCACAGCACCACTCTTGTGAAGGGAGGCAAGGCGATCCAGACATCCAACGTACTCTCGGGTTGTATCTCATACACCGTCCTCCGTCCTCCCTTGCGGTTCTTGTAGTGGACGGGTGGGATCCGTATTGACAAGGCCGACCGACCACTTTCTCGAGATCCGCGATCCAGCGAGTTACAATACGTAAGTATGTACTCCGTCCGTGCAGTAAGCAGCCTTATGCTTATGCAGCCTTGCAGAGATTGTCTGGAGTTGTACAAGGACCACAGGGGGACGGAGGACGTAGGTAATTATAGTACATATCCATCCAGCGTCTACATAGTATCTATGCCTCGAAGCAGACTTGACCGAGACCGAGACTGTGACAGAGACCGAGGAGCTCAGTGGCAACCTTTCATGTCCCACCGTCCTCCTACCACTGTGTGCGTATATATTAGCCTCACAGAGACGTTCCGGCTTCTACATATGGCGGGCGAGTTACTCCGTACAGAGTCAGAGTGTCTCGGATACGGAGTATCCCAGCTAATACGAGCCTTCCCTGGCTGGCCGACTGGCCGGCCGAGGATATTGATACAGTAGAAGTATCGATATCCTAGTCTAGTCTAGTCTACCTCAGCTCAGCACAGCCGGGCTTAATAGACATTTTGTGGATATGTTGTCGTGGCGTGGGCGTACTCCGTCCGGTCCTGGTCGTGTCGTGTAGTAGTACTGTACTAGATATACCTATACCTGCCCTGTCCTACCTTTGTGTGGGTCTGGTTGAATAAATCAGATCTATTGTAGTCTAGGTTCCTAGGCAGGAGGGAGCCAGGACGGAGAGGGAGCAGGAAAGGGAAATCAGATCATCAGAAACTCGCTCGCTCACTCACTTGCTCACTCACTCACTTGCTCACTCACTTACTCACATTCACACACACACACACACACACCCGCTCGCTCATTCGTTCCCTGAGTTAGGAACCCACTGCCTGAATAGGATACCACTGCGCGCAAGGCGACCACGTCGAGGTACCAGAAAACGTTGGATTGACATACTGTACCGTGCAGCGTACTGTGCTCGAGTTGTAACTTATTAATACCTCACTCAATCCCTGCTCCTTTACTCCTTGCTTCCTTCTGGCTTCTACAGGTAGCTTCTGGGCTTTTAGGCCTAGGTTGTCATTTCCCAAGTCACAGCCACTGCCAATGCCACCGCCAATGCCACCGCCAATGCTACTGCCAATGCTACTGCCAATGCTACTGCCAACTTCGTGATACTGATGGGGACAGTGATAGGAACAGGGATGGTAAGCTTACTATGTACTCACAGGACGTTCAGGCCAGATTAGTTCAGGTCAGAGCAGGTCACGTTCAATATGGAGAGAGTAAACGACTAAGTAAGTAGGCAGAGACGTGTCGACTGACAGGATGATTGCTGCATCGACGAACAAAAAAACATGGGATATGTATGGGATTCGAGAGCGAGACTTGAAGACGAAAGGAATTGGTAGCCAATGCTACTATCTCCTTCCCTTTCTCCTGGAACTGTAACTTTCTTCCTGCGTCCTTGCTTCCGCCCTGACGTGACTAGAGTAAAGATCTCCCCACGCACTCATCACTCGAGCGGTTCTCTCCATCCCTCGCATTTGAACCTTTCTCAGGGGGACCATGCGGAATTGAGATAGAGATAGAGACGTCGAGCTTCACGTCGACGACATAAATCGACTGCTTCCCCCTCAGGATCCGATGATACCAGGCCTCGTACGTCTTGCTAGGGAACGCAGTTTGCGCGTCAATCTTGGTTGGCGCAATGGTCATGCACGCCGCGTGGCCGTCTTCTTCAAGCTTAAATGTCAGGTTGGCGAAGTTGTTGACGCCCACGGCCTCGTAGCTGGCAGCCACTACGGCGGCGCGCAACTCGCTCCACACACTGCATTTGCTTGCTAGTGTTGTGGCGGTGATGGTGACAGTGGTGGCGACGGGGCTCTTCCCTCTGATCACCTTGATGATTATGGCGAGGCTGATGTCGCTTGAACGCCGGGCGATGGTCACGACGTTCGTCTTCTCAACCTTGGCTCGGCTGGGTACGAGACCGACCGTAGCAGTAGCAGTAGGAGAGGCGATGGCAATGGCGAGGGGGGCCTCTAGTTCAAGCGCCGTTGCTGCCAAGCGCATCTGCAGATGCTGGACTTGCGTGGCGGTCTCGCTCATGGCGTTGGCGTCCTCGTCTTCGTCTTCGTCTTCGTCTTCGTCTTCGTCTTCGTCCTTGTTCTTTTCTTTGTCTACTTTGGTGGCTCTCTGGTTGTTTCTGGCGTTGCTGACCAAGGATTCTTCAGCTTCACTTATATTGGTTTTGACAGGGTAAGGGGCCTGAGGGCCGTTGGATTCTGTGACATCACCCTGTCCTCGCGCTGGTTGTGTAGTAATCTGATCTTCAGGTTCCATCTCGCAATGGGATTGTGGGATCTTGGAGACTTAGTCAGATACGCACACACATACACAATATTCACAGTCCTGCAGGAGCCGTCCAGTCTTACCAGTGTGGAGGCCGGGGCTCCGGGATTGGGAGCAGGTCGTGTTCGTTTGCTTGCGACTACAGACGCACAATAGGAAAGTTTTTCGTAGTTGGCCCGGCGCCCAAGAGGACGGCTTCGACTAGGGGATCGTTGGGAAGATGATTTTCAATGTAATGTGGTCATCAAGACAAACTCGCAGTTGTCCGTGGAATTGAACCCGAGCGCGGAGAGGCTGCATTTGGAGGGAGTGAAGGCATTCTCATCGTGTGTGCGGTTAAGGCAGAGAGAGTGCTGTGCCGCGTTGTATTGAACTGCCTTGTCGCGGTGCTGAATGTGCTACTTCACCAACCTGTGGGCGAGCATCCCCTGGGTACGCAGTCGCGGGCACAGTCCATAGTGAAGTTGCACAGCTAAGTGCTTGCGTTCCGAGGGATACTCTTCACCTGCGTGTCGGTTGGAGCGGCACTCAACGTCGCTATAGTAGGTGGTCGAGGTAGGTAGATGTCAGGTGTCTATAACTGTATATTGAGTGGTCAATTGAGTGGGTGTTGTTGCACAGCACGGAGCAGTATGGTCGAATGCGACGGTCCATTAACGAGATCATTCTTCCTCAGCAGCGCGTTGTCCGAGACCCAAGTGACATGGCGAGGGTCGTCCACGAGAGAACCGTGGGTGCGCGGTGCGCGTGTGCGAAATGCAGTGTCTCCCCTTCCTTCGACTGCAGTGCCATGACATTACGAATCTGTAGCGCAGACAGGCTGATCACTGAGACAATATGGTGCTGAATTCGAGTTGCAGCGCAAGCAACCCCAGAAGGTTGTCAGCTTTTGCGAGGAGATCACATTTTTGACAGCTGGTTGAAGTGCCTTGGGACAAAGTGATACGACAGGCGCTGGCTGGGTGCGGGGCTGCAGTTGCATGCATACGTTAGCTTATTCGTTCACCTCGAACTCACTTAGCTTGCACAATCAAACAATAGGAATCAATGCCAACAAAGGCAGAATGTGCCCGGAGCTTAATTATGGGCTACGCAATTAGGGGGAGCCAGGGGAGCTGGCACTAAGTAAACTGAGATTGGGGCGACACGGGAAGGCTCTTCTCAACCCTCCAGCTGACCACGCGGGCCAGTCTCGACGCTCGAGCTCAAAGCTCAAAGTGTCGGGCCTGTGCCAATGAGCATTGTCTGCGTGCTCGGCTCGGTTCTAGACCAAAAGCCTAAGCTTACAGTACCTTGGCCGACTTCCTGCCTTCGCAGTCCTCGTACCTGGAAGTAGCCGGTGAAGCTAGCACGTCGTAAGCTGCATCTCACCATCCGGAGGTCCTCGTCCGCGATACGAGGAGACGGAAGAATGCAGACCGGCAATGGGTATTGTTGAAACACGTCCTGTAAGTCTCAACTTCCTTCTACGCTGGCAATTCTCCGCCCGGGAAGATCTTCCAGACATCGCCCAGACAGTTGACTTCAAGATTAGATAGCCCGAGCGGTCATGCGAGGCTGATGGCGGCGTGATGACTGGTCAACCGCGTCTTGCATCTACCTCATCGGCGATCCAATTCGGAGTTCTCATCCAAACCCAGGCACCACGACGTTTCCCAGCAGCTGGCACACCAATCAGTCGTCTTGTCGTCTCACTGGCGCCGTTCCAACAACGACACAAACAGCTGCGGAATCTATTTCCAGGCTTTCCTCTCTCTGAGGCAGGGCGCCACTCACTGCGGAGGCAGAACAGATGAACTTTCGTCCTTGCCATGTCGCAGCCAACTGGTTGTGAATCCGGCCGCTGCAGGATGCAGAGCACCCTATTCGGAGACCGGTATGGTATATAAGCGGATGCGAGGGACTCGTCGGCGACCACTTCCTAGCCCTCATGCCCCAATAACTTCGTGGAGACTAAATATGTTCCGACGTGGCTAGATCCGAATTCGTCCCTACGACAAAGAAACACCATCTGCCCCTCCGCAGCGACATGACTTCGATCCTCTCCGCACCAACCCACCTCCTCCTCCCCGACGACAATTCCGCCGCCGCCGCCGCCTATTCCAGCCCTGACGGTGGCGCCATCGTGCAGCGCTCGATTCTCCCACACCCGGAGAAGGTGTCCGGCCCTCCCACCTTGAAAGCAGGCGGAATACCGGGCGGACAAGCAAAACGACCACGCACTAATGTTACCATCGCCTGCGATGGGTGCAAGCTCGCGCGGGCCAAGTGCGACGGCAAACTCCCTTGCATGCGGTGTATGAAGAAGGCTTTCCGCTGCAAATACGATCAAGGGAACGACCGGCGCCAGAACCGCGGCTCCAACGAAGAAGTCCAAGCCCTGACGGACCGGCTGAGCCAGTATCAGAGGTTCGTCTTCGCGCTGCGCAGCTCGTCGTTGGGGACCGCGGGCGACGCACTACAGAAACTACGGTCACTCTCGAAGGAACCGGAAGCCCGCCACCAGCACTCGCCCAGTCCTTACGTCGCTGAAGTGGTGGCGCTGGCCGCAGCCGTGCAGCCCCTCGACGACATCACGTCCGTCGGGCTGGTCTGTATGGATCTGGAAGAAACAGCCGCGTTGGTCGAGTGGATCAAGCGAGATATGGATTCCGCTCTGACAACCACGCAGCGACCGTCGCCACCCCAATTACAGTCCCAGTCGCGGTCCCAATCCCAACCCCAAGAGCAGTTGCCCGACGAACGAGACCGCAATGGACTCGCGGCGAGACGTCTGGCCAAGACGAACTTTAGCGTCAAGGGACTATTGTGTTGAAGGATGTTATGAGCCCAGCTACGAAAAGGCGTTTTCCCGGCCAGGCCGATTGGAAACAATGCACTCGGTCCTTTGCAGCTGGTTGAGCGTGGGAGCATTGGCCTGACTGGGCAAATATCCGCGATAGATCGTTGGAAGGAATTGTGACATCAATGGGACCTGTCACGCTACTGTTAGGGGGAGTTTTCTCCGATCGGTGGCGAAAGGAATATGACTTGCTCTCTTACTGCCGCACGGGTCAGTCCGCTAGGCTTGTACTTTGTTTGTCCTCCAAAAGAACACCGGATGTGGATCCGGATATGCACATACTACAAGTAACTGGCTCTATGAGCACGAGTACGGGGTAATTTGTACTCTGTATTGTGTAGCTAGGTAACAAGGACACCCCGGATGTAAATACCGGTCCCCCCCTTCGTAGAAAGCTCGAGGGTCTCAGAGGCACGCAACGTACCTCGGCGCACCGGCTGCGGAGATGTTTGTCCTCTCCATTATGATTAGGCCTTCGTCTCAACCCCGGTGCCGGGCATCGCGCTTGATCCATTGCTCGAGGTCCTGGCGAGTCGCTTCTTGCTCACCAGTTTGAAGCCGCCAACCAGGAAGAACAAGATCTCCAAGCCAAGGATCACTCCGAGGGTCACCATCGCGCCGATCACGCCCGCCACAGCCTTGCTGATCCCGCTTCCATGGCCGCTACTGTTATCCGACGAGCTAGTGCCAAGGGTACCAGATTCTCCGTCACTCAGCGCGCTGGGGCTGCACACTCCGGTCGAGTTGCCGCAAGCAGTGCACCACTCGGCCTGCGTGCCGATGCTGAAGTTCCCCGAAGAGGCAACAAACTCCGACCATGGCAGAGGGGAGCGTCCTGTGCCGAAAAGCGGGAACTCGACGGGCTCGCTGATGTTGGATGTCGTGCCGTTGTGGAAGTAAAAGCGCACGCTGATCTCGTCTTCCGTAGGATATGAAGTGTTGGAGACAGTGGCATTGGTCACGAGTTCCCAGACAAGGCTGGACGCGTAGTCAGGGACACCGTAGAAGTCGGGGCTGGCGGTCGTAAGGTTGGCAAGGCCGAAGTAGGACAGCATGCCGGCGTAGGCGCCGAACTGGATGTTCAACAGATTCTTGCCCTTGCCGGTGATAGTGCCGTTGAGAGCCTCCGTCACTTGAGCCGCAATGATGGAGCCGGTGACTGCACGGATGGGCTCGGACTGGTTGTACGCAAGACCGAATTCGTGCTGGTCAGCAAGAGTGCGGAGTTGGAAGAAGTCCGCATCATCGGGTAGTGCTTCACTGGCGTTGTGGATGCTAGCAACGTTGAGCAGGTCAAAGATCGTGTAGGCGTTCTTGAAACTGGCCTGGTTCTCAGCGAAAGTGCGTTCAACATAAGGATACATGCTCGCGTAGAATTCCTTCGTGCGGGCCAAAGTATCTATATATTCGCTGCTCTGGAAATAGTCGTTGGAGCTAACTGTTGCCCAAGTCAGCTTCCGAGTCGTTGAATGGGCGGACAGATTTCAAGGACGCCGCCAACATTGAGGACTTACTTTGAGCATTGGCACAATTAGTCGAGCCTTGCAGCCAGGCGGCATTCTCGCTGTTGGCGCCGTTTTCGACGACTTGAAGAGGGAGGATCTGATATCCGTTCAACGGTGTCTGGACGATAGTGCCATTACGAAGAGTCTGGCTACCCAACGTCTCTCCGACCGGCGGGTACAGACCCTGAAGAAAGCCGATGCCAGATGACTGCAGGACATTGTCCACGGGTGCGGAAGCGGTACTAGAAGGGAGAGAGTCTCCATGTCAGTACACGGAATGGGGTGCAATGGCTATTTCCTGAGGCATTCTTACATCTGTGACAGCTTGACTATATCGGACGCGATACCATGGATTCGATGGCTAGCATCGCTGGCAACGTAGCGGCTCCGATAGTACGAGCCCGAGGTAAATACCTAGACAGCCGGAATGGTGTTAGCGAAAGCTGTACCCTTGCAGGCCGACTATTTTGTGCAAGATGGCGAAATATATAACTCAATGCACTGACCTCTTGATAGCCCAGGTCAGTCAGAGCAGTCGGAGGAGTACTCTTCGCAGATCTGTCTCCATGTCTCGAAAAGATATAGGCACCCAAAACTGTCTCTGCTGAGACAGTCGACGATGCCAAGGAGGCAAGAAGGATGGAGCTGCGCATGGTGGCGGACCTGCAGTTTAGAGCGATACGGTCAGCGATGGATTTTTGCCTTTCTCCTCTGTGGATGAGTGTTCGGCCCTACCTCTAGCTGGTTCAGCAATACCCAGTATAAGACAGTCACGGCGGCAAGTCGACTAGGAACCTCAAGGCTGAGAAGTGAAAAGGAGTCAGGAAGTCGGGCGCTCCTACCGTAATAAGGTCAGCGAGGCGAGCAGGGAGCTCTTATCATCTTGCTTCGCGCGAGCATCGCACGATGAGATGTTCCTGAACATTTACCCCGCCGACTCAATGCCCATAGCGATTGGCTCACAGTACCTTCATCCGCGGACATGGCCGGATTGACGAGATGCTTTCGGTTTAGAGGTGGAGGTCTCTGATTGAAACGCAAGGAAAAGAAAGTGCGTCGACCACCCAAAGTCTCCTAGAGTTGACCTTGTCCCGAGGGAGACAGTAACAGCACCAATGGAATGCGGCCGATTCTTGCGGGCTTGCGTTAGTCATAGGCGAGGTGTGCGTTGAGCCAGTCAAGTGAAAAGCTTCGTGGAGCATTCAACCTGCGCTGACTGTGCGTGATGTGTTTTGCCGGCTTTCCCGCCTGCAGCTTGCAACAAGGTTGTAGCTGGTCGATAAGAACGACGAGCTCCGACAAGGTGAAAACAACCCGGCTGTCGGCCGCACGTGACACTTCGGCAATTTGCCAAGAAAATGACGCACTGCGGCTAGGAGCCGAGGGGCATCGGAACCGACGGTGGAAAGATAATCCGGCTTCTCTTCCAGCCTTTCTCTACTGAGGATGTACACAGTAGCGAGTACATATCACCTTCATTCTCGATCGGCGGATAGAACGAGCCCTGCTGAACCCTGGTCTTTCTTGCTTGATATGCCATCGCCAGTGGCCAGCTTGACCAACCTGTGCTCTGTATCATTCCATCACTACGTAGGCTTTGGTGCGCCTTCTATTCCGGGGAGCGTTTGAGCAATTACTCCAGATCTTACCTTCATGTCGCGCCGAAAATGCGTATGTGAGTATCGTCTAATATGACCTCTTCTTGGGAGGCACCGTCTCACACTCGCTCTGATCAAGTGTTTCGAAAACCACGTCTCGATATCCGATGGCGATCTCTTCGCCGACGGCCTTCTGCCAGCTCAAGCTATGTCGCATGAAGCTCTGGTCGTCTCGTTCCGCAAAATCTTCTCGGGCATGAGAGCCACGAGATTCTTTTCTTTCAAGGCCGCTTTTTGCTGTTTGCGCGGCGCAGGTCAGCAAGTTTCTCAACTCCAGGGTCTCCACAAGGTCTGAGTTCCAAATCAGACTCTTGTCCTTGACGCAGAGGTCTGAGCGGAACGTCTGCTCGACTTGGCGTAGACTGTCGAGACCGGTGGTGAGGCTGTCTTCGTTCCTGAACACCGCCACATCCGTCTGCATCGCTCTCTGCATGTCGGCTCTCAGCTCAGATGTCAACTTCGTCCCGTCTGCATTGCGGTAATGTTCGAGGTCGACGAAGGCTTCGGCGCCAGTTTCTGACGAGACGCTCCCGCCGTTTTCGAGGAATGGCATGCCTTTCTCGTTGTTCTCGGCGATATGCCCTGCAGCCGCTCTCCCGAACACCACGATATCCAGCAAGCTATTTGCTCCTAGGCGATTAGCTCCGTGGACGGAGACACACGCCGCCTCTCCCGCAGCATACAACCCGGTGACAACCTTCTCCTTGCCACTGCTCGGATCGACATTCAGGACTTGGCCCTTCCAGTTTGTAGGTATGCCACCCATGCAATAGTGCACCGTCGGCAGGACCGGGATTGGCTGCTTCGTAATATCGACGCCAGAGAATATGCTCGCCGTCTCTGCAATGCCGGGCAATCTCTCCATCAGGATCTCCTTCGGCAAGTGCGACAACTGGAGGAAGATATGGTCCTTGAGGGGCCCGCAACCTCGCCCTTCTCTGATCTCCATATTCATGCTCCGACTGACGACATCGCGGCTCGCCAAGTCCTTCGCCGTCGGGGCGTACCTCTCCATAAACCGCTCGCCCTGTCCGTTCAGTAGATACCCGCCTTCCCCTCTCGCCCCCTCGGAAATCAAGACCCCAGCCCCATAGATCCCACTCGGGTGGAACTGCACAAACTCCATATCCTGGAGAGGCAAGCCCGCCCTCGCCGCCATGGCCAGCCCATCGCCCGTCGACGTGTGCGCCGACGTAGCACTGAAATAGCACCGTCCATACCCGCCCGTGGCGAGGATCGTATTCCGGGCAAACACGCGATGCAGCGTCCCGGTCTCCATATCCAGGGCAGTCAGCCCGATACAAGCATCCCCGTCCATGATGAGATCCAGCGCAAACCACTCAATATGGAACAGGCAGTCGTGTTTCAACGCCTGCCCGTAGAGCGCATGCAGCATCGAGTGGCCCGTCCGGTCCGCCACACAGGCCGTCCGATGAGCCTGTCCGCCGGTGCCGAAGTTCAGGCTCTGCCCGCCCAGCGGCCGCTGGTAGATGGAGCCGGCCTCGGTGCGGCTGAACGGCATGCCGTATTCCTCGAGCTCGCGCACCGCGCGCGGCGCCTCGCGGCACATGTAGTGGATGGCGTCCTGGTCGCCCAGCCAGTCGGAGCCCTTGACCGTGTCGTACATGTGCCATCGCCAGTCGTCGTCGTGCATGTTGCCCAACGCGGCGTTGATGCCGCCCTGCGCGGCGACTGTGTGAGACCGCGTGGGGAACAGTTTCGTCACCACCGCCGTGTCGAGCCCGGCTTCCACGAGCCCAACCGCCGCTCGGAGGCCCGCGCCGCCGGCTCCAACCACGACCGCGTCGTACACGTGGTCGATGACTTCGAACTTGGCGTTAATGGCCTTGATTGTCGATGTCGAAGCCCTCCGCCGCTGTTGGTGGCTCCATAGCTTTCGTATCTGCGGTCTGGGCATCCATTGCGGAGGCTGCTGCGGTGAGAAGCTGTGTGTCGTCCGCGTACTCGTACATAACGAGCTCGGGCGCAGCCGGGGACGCGCTCTAGGAAATAACTGCAACGGCACGTGCATCTCCCTCTAGACTTTCCAGTGTTGTGAGATGGTTGTCTCGCAAAATTGCGCAAGAGAACGACCGGATGTGCGCATACAGTACGAGGACAGGAAATGACACAAGAGCGAGGCGGTGGATCAAGGATTAGGGACAAGAGATCTCCGAGACGAGTCTTGGACGCTCTCGAAATTGGGGAATCGGCGGGGACGAGAAGTGGCAGGCCCGGCTAGTAGGGGCTCCGAGGTCGCTGGCGTCTCGAAATCCTACTCCTCGGCTCCCTGAGCCTTGTCGGCCAGCCACTGAGAGTGTCGCCATTGCTCAGCTTACATGCATCAATGTTAGCATGCCGAGATTGCGGATGCACTATACCATACTCAGACGGAAAAGCTCTCTGATAAAGACGCAGTCTACTTTTCCAGCTACATTGCGCCACGTGCAACAATTTACATTCCTATTCCCGGTTTTCGGCCTTCCTCCGATAAGAAACGCTATATCTGTTCTATGACTTGGTCGCGAGCCACTCGGCCATCCATCCCTGCGCAGCTTGCACAATCGCCTTCTGAGCGCTAGCCACGGGCGCCGGCGGCAGATCTGCTGTCGTTTCATTTGGGAACAATCCGTTCTCATCCCAATGGTGGACCGCTCCCTGTATGAGAATGACAGGCTCGCTTGCTGTGCTGGTATGGTTAAGCACGTCCGGTTCGGACAGCGTAGCCAACGTGGTGACTGGACGCCAGGGGTCAGCTTCGCCCCCGACGGTCGCCAAGCGAGGGTAAGAGATGTTGAAGCCACCATACTTGTTGACAGCATTCACGTTAGGCGGCGTAGTGATGTTGAATGCAAGCCGGCAAACGTTGGTCAGGTATTTGACGGTTAGGAGACGAGAAATCAGGGGCAGTCGGTCCTTTGGCACATTTGCTCCATCTTGAATGTATCCCCATTCTGTGCAGTACTGGTAAGCCCAGGATAGAGAGTTGTAGTTCGTTGTGTTCTTGAGCGTGTACATCGGAGCTGATGCATTATGGTTGTTGTAGCACTCGTCCAATGTCGCATCGCACGAGCCAACGTAGCTGTCATTGGTCCAGGCCAGCCAGTTGAGGAACGGGTTGAGCAATTGCGCACTTTCGTTGCCCCAACCTCCAGCGTTGATGAGAGCAGTGGCATTGGCCTTCATCGACGCGTATTTCGGCCACAATAGAGTGTTCGAGGTGATGTTGCCACAGTAGTAGCTGAAGTCTGGACTGTTGACTGCAGGGTCCCAATTCCTGGACTGCCACCAGCCGATTCCACCAGATGCGATATTCGCAAGATCGTCACTGTGAGTCAGACTCTGCATGCCGAATCCCCGCTTCAACTGAGACACAGTCGTGGCATTGTTCTTCTCTAGGATGTTGTCAAGAATATTGATTAGCTTTACTTGGTTGGCAATGCACTTGGGCGGACCATATTCGCGGACTGGCTCGTAGTATTGCCAATAGTCGTAGAGTGCCTCGGTGACTCCTGAGGATGAGATTGCGCCCCAATAGATGTCTGGATACAGCTTCCGCAAGAATGATACAACTCCTCCGGAATAGGATCCACCATATGCCAGGTACGGCGTACCAGGTGCGGTCAAGTTCTGATCTTCCAGGCCCGGAAACACGACGTTTGAGGCAAAGTATGCTTGATCGGCTACTGCTTGATCCGTTGACAAGAAGCGTAAATTCTTGGTCGATAGATCTGGCGTCGGGAAGCTCTTCCCATAGTATCTGTGCTCAAGGATAACTCCAATGCCGTTCAACGCTGATGCTAGCTGGTACACAATTCCCTTCTGTAGATACGGCAAACGTGTGCTTGCGTCGGTCTCGCCACTCTGCAACACTATGACAGGACCTCCCGGCTGATAGTATGTTGCATCGAAATAGTATCGGAGTTTGAACGTCTTATTGGAGTGAGGTTCGTACCGTGACGCATTATGAAAATGGTCCACCGGGACATCAAGGTAATGAGCTGGGTAGAGCTCCGTTGGATCGACATCTTCGGCTTGCCGTGCCAGCAGTCTGAGAGGAGCGGGTGCCAAGTGTCTGGTCGAGGTCAGTTTCCGGTTCCGTGAATGTTGCATGTTTACCTACGTGGCTTGAACCAGCGCACAGCCGGCGACAGCCAGAAATATTAAAAAGCCCTTCATGTTGCGCTGATCGGGAGAGAGAGCTGAGGGAGAGAAAACAAGAAAGCAGAACCTACCATATGGGATTCTGCCGGTACAGATATCTCTCATGCAAGCTACCGTTCGCCACAAGCTATGAGAAGCCCGCAAGCTTTCCAACCCCGCATGTCATAGCAAGGATACCTTGGCCGCAGTCCCTAAGATCGTTATCAGGAAGCTTGACAAGCTTGTTGGTCATGACGGATGACGATGCAACGTTGGATGGCATGGAAGTTGGGAGTCTTGGACGCAAAGGGAAGGCGAACGAATGATCTTCGGACTAGCGCAAGGAACGACTGTCGTAACCGGGCCATGCCGTGGAATGGAGGAAGGGTCGAATCTGACTGAAGGCGACACAAGAGGAGGGCAGAAGCGAGGCCTATGAGGCAATCGGAAGATAACGATGTCAAGCGTGCTTGCAACTCGGCAATGGGACAAGCACTTGAGATCTGCCGCCACCCGCAACGATCACCCGCGTGAGACTGGAGACTTCATCGTGTTAGGCGGGAGCCGAGTACGAGGATGCTGATGGGTTTGAAACAGACTGGAATCTGAGCCTGCGGAGTCCAAAACTCCGGGTGTGGGAATCACGGGTTTGCAGCTTAATCGAGCGTCTTGGCATGACGTCGGCGGTGAGGGGGAGCGCAGTGCATTTCTCGAGAGCACGTGCATGTACTTCAAGCCAATCAGCTTCCACCAACCTTCCTTCCTATTTTGGGTTCACAGAGCCGGCTATTCCTAGTCCAGGGCGACAGGCTATGAAAAGGCCATCAGACTCACCGACTTCTATCCCTCTGAATCTTTCTTCTTTTGACTCGAGTGCCAGTAGCATTGGCACCGTTGTTACTGTCCGTTCGCCAGGAGTACACGGCCACCATCCACGCAAAGACATCTTCCATCGACGTACGCCTGTGACGGATCTTAGCCCAACCCCTTTTTGTGCGATGGAAGACATGTCAACTTACTCCTGCCTGGCTGCTCAAATATAGCACAGCCCCAACAATGTCTTCTGTGCGCCCTATTCTTGCGGCCGGCATCGCCTTGAAGAGCTCGGCAAATTGGTTGTCTCCCTCCTCGACAGGGTTCATTTTACTTGGGACGACTGTAACCTGCGTTAGTTTGGTACCAAGACACTTCAGAGACGTTCACTTACACCCTGGGTTGATCGCGTTGACTCGCACATACCCTGGAGAGCAGAAGCAGTCAGAATAGTCATCCGTGCTTGAAGGCAGCAACCCCGAAAGGCCTCCCACTCACATCTTGCAAATTTACTCGCCAATAGCGCTACCAGGTGATCAATCGCGGCTTTGCTCGCGGCGTACGATGTCAAGTCGACGTTGGTGCAGTTGTGCATACTGGCGCAACTGCTGGTGATGATCATTACACCACGTCCTTCATCTCTGCCCGTCCGGCCGTTTCCAAGGTCGAGATTGCTCGCAGCTACTAACAACTTCAAGAGTGCCACAGATAAGAAATAGTGGGCGGTGACGTTGACACGGAAGGTATCGTCCCAGTCAGAATGTCGGGAGGACCATAGCGATCCCTGTAATTCGTCTAACGACGCGGTTTTGACATCGCACATATCTGGCGGGTCTCTCCTGATCCCAGCGTTTGAGCAGAAGATATCGAGGTGAGTCTCATGCTTTGCAACTTCTTGGGCGACAGCGGCAATGCCATCTTTCGTGGCCAGATCGCTGGCGAATCTGTGCAAAGCCCTTGTCAGGGAATCGCCTTGCACAGAAGAACTCTCCCTTACCCAATGGCCGTCCCACCCATCGGCTTTCCAATCTCGTTGAGCTCCTTGACAACGCCATCGATGTCATCGCTGGACAAGGCAGTCACGTATACCTTCGCCCCATTTGAGACCAAACCCTGATTCGCGTCAATGCCGATGCCAGAGTTTGCAATGCGGGCTTACCTGGGCAATCATCAACCCCAGGCCAGAGCATCCCCCAGTTACGAGGGCAACTCGGCCCTTCACGCCAAACAAATCAGTGACGGAAAGGGACGGCATTTTTGAGCATTTTGAAAACCACTCTGGACGAGATGTTCGATCTAAAAATGCACATCAAATCCACCGCAACCTTGGTCACCTCCACTGCGGCTCTGGCCGCTTGCGACGTCTTCGGCCGTCCTTCTCCGTCGGCGCCCCCGTGGCCTCGCACAAGTCCGCAGCTCGCTTCTCCTTGCTCGATTGACGTTTTCCCTGCGAGCGGAGCATCTCAATGATATAAACTTGATTCTGGAAGTCGGAGCTATTGCCAGCAATTCCCGGAACCATTCGAGATTTCGAAAGTGAAGCGTTTGGTCTGAGAGTCGCAGAATGGCGGCGACTACTAGCTCCGTTGCTGGCTTTTATGGTGGTCTCAATCATGCGCCTACCATTTGGATTATTGCGGCTGTTCTGATTGTGTTTGGTCTTTACAAGGTAAGCGGCGGCATTGATATTCTTTTGTCAAAAGGCTGACGGCGACAGTGGTCGACTTCCACCGACATCCCGAAGATCAAAGGCCTACCAGAAATCCCTGGCGCTCTACCAATCCTCGGCCATCTCCAGCAACTGGGCCCCGACCATGCCACCGTGTGCGAAGGTTGGTGGCGCAAGTATGGACGATCGGTCTTCCAAATTCGCTTGGGCAACACTCGAGCGGTCGTAGTCAATTCTTTTGAGGATGCCAAGCAGATGCTCATCGGGAATCAAACGGCCGTTATCGACAGACCGACATTATATACCTTCCATGGTGTCATCTCGACGACGCAAGGGTTCACAATAGGTTCTAGTCCTTGGGACGAGTCCTGTAAGAACAAACGAAAGGCTGCTGGTCAGGCTCTCGGCAGACCGGCCATGAGGGGTTACTTCGACATGTTCGACTTGGAATCCTATTGTATCGTACGAGACCTCTTCCGTGACAGCAAGAACGGCGAGTTTGAGATCAGTGTCCGGCCATATATCCAACGATATGCCCTCAACACCACGCTGACTCTCTGTTATGGTATCCGGATGGATAACGTCTACGACGACATGCTTCGCGAGATCCTCCACGTCGGCTCGGCCATCTCGCTCCTGCGTTCGGCGTCGGAGAACTACCAGGACTATGTTCCCATCATGCGGTACTTCCCCAACAATGAGAAGATCCGGCGCTCAAAGGAGTTGCGAGACCGTCGTGACCGGTACCTCAATTTCCTCCTCAATAAGGTCCGTGAGATGATCAAAAAGGGCACCGATAAGCCTTGTATCAGTGCCGCCATTCTGAAGGATGAAGAGACAAAGTTGAGCGGCGTCGAGGTCTCGTCTATCTGCCTGTCGTTGGTATCCGGTGGCTTCGAGACGATCCCAGGCACCTTGACATCCTGCATCGGCTCTCTTTCCACCAAGCAAGGACAGATCTTCCAGGATCGTGCCTACGAAGACATTATGCGATACTACTCAGATCCGGCAGCGGTTTGGGCAAACAGCTTCCAAGAGGAGAGGGTGCCGTACGTCAACGCGATCATCAAGGAAGCTGCTCGTTACTACACCGTCAGCGCCATGTCATTGCCTCGCAAGACGGTCACGGATATCGAATGGAACGGCGCCAAAATCCCGGCCAAGACCATGATCCTCATCAACGCCCAGGCGGCGAATCACGATGTCGATCACTTCGGCCCCGACGCCAGTGTCTTCAACCCGGAGAGATGGCTGAATGACGAGTATGTGATGCAGCCTTCGTCCACCCAACCAGAAGAGAAGCCTGGCCAGGGTATCCAGCACTTCTCCTTCGGTGCTGGCTCCAGAGCCTGCTCTGGTCAATTTATTGCCAGCAGACTATTGTACACAGCCCTCATCCGACTTTTGGTGTGTTACAAGATTGTGGCGAGTGACGCCGAGCCTCCCAATACGGACTATGTCGATTACAACCAGTTCAAGTCGGCGTTGGTGGCTATTCCCCGTGATTTCAAAGTCAAGCTCATTCCGAGATACGATGAAAGCGTGATTCAGGAGATCATGGCTGCAGCGGCCGAGCGGACGAAGGACTATTATACGGAAGAGAGCTAGGCGAATTCTTCACATTACGAGAATCCCGGGACACCCATGATTGCCACGATTGCCACGATCTGGTTTCGAACATGTTCAGAGAGCGGGAGGAGGATTGTGCCAGGACTTCAAGGTCATCCACCCATAGGAAATACACGAGGGTTTAGTCCAGCCTAGTCTAGTGTCTTGAATCAGATCAACTGAGATATCGTGCTGCTTCGGCCTAAGAAGAGAAGTTGCTTGGGTATACGTCGTCTTCTTCATCTTGTTGGAACTGTCTTGCGCAGACTCGCTTTGCAAGAAGGATAGCTCCTCCATGGTCTTGAATACGAGAACGGAAAGATCGGACAGGGACTATGATGAACTATTTTCCGTGATCGTGACTTGAACGACAAGCATACTGGGCATAAAGCAGAGATGGAGCGTCAAATTCGAACACGAGTGTTTTGAGGACAAGGAGCATAAGCGTGAAAGACCCCAGGCCTAGATTCGCCAACGGACATGTGCGGGTGCCTAAAGCCCGCCCGAAACTGCCTAGGGGCGCAACCACGCCGCCCCCTGGCAGAACGAGCAGGAACGAGTCACCACCGACCTTCTCCACAGCGCAAACCCACGCCGCTGAGCCTTCCGAAGCCACATTTTAGGCATAACAAAGGCGAAAAAAGAAAGAAAGAACAGTTCTATCAGTTGATGAACGACCTATTGTCGTGGTCTAACGACGGAGCAGTCCGCCGAGGTACGCGTCGATGTCCTCTACGGGGCTCCTGGAGTCCAGCGCGAGCCTCGCACCAATCCATCCGTCCGGCCTCACCACGAAGACGGCCCCTGAATCAACGTCAACCCCGTACCTCTGATACGCAGCACCGCCGTCGACATCGTAATAGACCTTGCCCAGAGGATCTGTTCCCAGTTCGAACCAGGCATTGCCCACTTTCTCGGGGAGGATGGTCAAGAAGTCAACCGGCCATTTGCGAGCCTGTGAGTCCGCTGATCCATTGACATGGGTGCCGTTCGATGGTGCCGCCGTCCCCGGGACTCTTTCAGGCTTCAAATGAGCGTTTCCCTGCACATCCTGCTTCATCTTCGCAAACACTTCCTTGGCGCCCTTTGATCTGCCCATGAAGACGAGGATATAAAACCTCGCGTGGTTGGTCATGAGGGTGTGCAGCCAGACATGTTCCCATAGTGCAGGGGTCAACACTTGAACATCTGGCGCTCGATATCCTGCTATTGCTGGTGCCGGGATGATCGATCTCTTGGCCACCAGGTTCGCATCCTCTCCGCCATCATCTCTCGAGACCGCGATGTTCGGCTCGAACCCAATCGTCAAGCCAGTGTTGAAACCTTTCGCCTCCTGAAGGATTCTCCCAAGGATCACATTCGGATCCTCTGTTCGGTCTCCACGCCAATCCTTCGGTAACCTGCCAGATACAAGGACGCTGATATCTTCGTCATACTTGATGAGCTTCTTGGCGTTGGGTTGCCTTTCTAGATCATAAGTCTCAAGGACTTCCTTCTTGAGCACTCCTGTCAACACAAGCGCAAGTTTCCAACCCAGGTTCACAGCATCATGCATGCCAGCATTCATACCCTGTCCGGCGCCCGAGCTGTGACTGTGTGCTGCATCGCCAGCGAGAAAGACCGACTCTTTGGCCCAGAAGTTTCGCGCAACGCGCTGACCGACACTGTAAACGCTTGCCCAATCCACCCGCTCATATTCAATGTCGAATGGCTTAACTGACTGCTTCGCTTCCTGGATAAACACCGCCTGATCCAGCTCCGCATACAGCTTCCTCCTCTCTTCATTCAAGGCAAAGCCAATCCTGGTGGCGCCGTGGTCAAGGGGAATCCACAGTACATTCCCGTACAACGGACTCTCGATTGCGCCGTAGGATCTCGGTTTTGGCATGGTGGTGCTCTTCAACACCCCGTCGATCCTGACCCACTTGTCCTCTGTGCGGTCTCCGTCAGAGTCGATCCCGGCTGCTCCTCGAACTAGGGTCCTCGACCCATCACAGCCGATGAGGTACCGACATTTGACAGTGTACTCCCTCTCCCTTCCAGCACCGGCACTGCTGTCTAAGACTTTCGCCTGAACCCTCCCTCTCCCACCGACCTCCACGCTCTCGTCGACGGTCAAATCCACAAACTTGCACATCTCGCTCACTTTTGCTCCCAAATTCGCCAACTCGGCTCGAAAAATATCCTCCACGAATTTCTGCCGCAGCACACTCGCAAACTTAAACCTCGTGTCTTCGATACCCTCGACGAAACTCCATCCTCGACCGAACACCTCTTCGCCCTTGGTGTTGTACGCTGCAGATGAGCGCACGGCCACACATTGCTGCGTAATCTGATCGGCAAGACCCATCTGAGAGAGAATTTCCATAGATCGGGGCCAGAAGGTCACTGCTCGTCCAAAACTCTCCTGCACAGGCTTTGGATGGGCCTCGATGATGTGGACTGAGATTGGTTGTGAGTCCGAAGCGGGTGAATTCAGCGGCGAAGAGAACCGGCGGAGCTGGTACGCGAGATTCAGCCCGACAGGACCGGCGCCGACGATGAGCACGTCGACGTCGATCTCTGCCTCAGTTGGCGGCGACATTTTTCTCCACTGCCTTGGCTCACGACCAACTCTTTCACCCAAATTGCAATTGCGTCCTTGTAGGTCTCCCCTTCTCGTGGTGGCCGCTTCCAGGCTGGACGAGTCCTTCTCTGTATGACCCTTGTGATGGCACGTGTCTTGGTCTTGCAGTTGTAGTCTCGAGGCAGCCAGGCTAATACTCAAGCAGGGGCTAGCTCACACAAACCTGACTAGAGAAACCATGGCCCTCTGAAGCGGGTTGATCCAGCCATGTTTTCGATGAACGCCGGATTTCGACATGTCTATCACGGTTCTCCATCTTATGGCACGATGCTCAACTCCGACCTCCATCGCCCCCCTTATCACCCGACCATTGACAAGGCTGAGCCGATAAGCGAGCGAGGATCTCCGCGTGGGCTTGAGCCTGGAGAAGGACGTCGTGGACGTCATTCCTTGAGCAACCCCTTTTGCGGAAGGACGGAGATCAACGACGTTGCTTATCGTCGCGGCGCGTCGGGCCCAGATCCGAGCGCTCTGCTTCCCCAGATATCGGCACGAATCCACTGGGGAAGGCCTAGCGTTTGTCGAGGCAAAGAGATAGGCATCATGCCTGCGCGCCTCCAGATCTCCTGGCGTTGCTGGCCCGTCAAAGTAGACGCAACATGGACGGCTTCGACCTTCTTGTCATCAATGGTCTCGTGGTGACCGCGTCGGACACGGCAAACTACGACATTGCCATCAAAGATGGGAAGATCGCGTTGCTCGCCCCGCCCGGCGTCCTGGGGAAGGACAGTGCGAAGAAAGTGATCGATGCCGAGGGTGGCTATGTCATGGTAATGGCCTTGTGCCGTGCATCCAATTGTCCTGGACCACCTAGCTGACCATGCACCAGCCCGGCGGAGTCGACACCCACGTCCACCTCGAGGAGCCTGCCTTGTTTGGGGGCAAGGGAAGGAGCTCCGACAACTTCGAGACCGGTACTAGAAGCAGCATCTGCGGAGGGACAACAACGATAGTGTTCGTCAAAGTCAAAGCCCTACACTTGGCTGTAGCATGAGCAGCACCCACTCACTCACGTACTTGCCTCGCAGAGCGTTCGCCCCTCAAGCCAAAACGATCCCCTCCCTCCTCACCGTTCTCGAGGACACCCAGGCGCGCGCAAAAGACAATTGCTACACAGATTACTCCTTCCACATGCTCGTCGGCCATCCCGGCGAACAGGCGCTGTCAGAATTCCCCCGCCTGCGCGACCTGGGCATCTCCTCTCTCAAGATCTACATGACGTACGAAGCCTTGCAGCTTCGAGATGATCAAATCCTGGACGTCCTTCTGGCGTCCAGGAAGGAGGGCATCACGACCATGATCCACGCCGAAAACGGCGACGTCCTGAACTGGATGACCAAGAAACTCGAGGAGAGGGGCCTCTACGCTCCCAAGTACCATGCAACGAGCCGGCCGCAGATCGTGGAGACCGAGGCGACGAACCGAGCGATTGCGTTGGCCGAGTTGATGGACGCGCCGATGTAAGTCTTTCGGGAGGAACACACCCACTCTATCGTTTCTCTGCTCGCCCCTTTTTTTCGAGGCAGCGCTAAGTCAAGATCTCTCCAGCCTCGTCGTCCACGTCTCGTCCCCCAGCGCGGCCGCGCACCTCCGCAACGCGCAGACGAGGGGCCTCCCCGTCTACGCCGAAACGTGCCCGCAGTACCTCTTCCTGACGCGCGCGGACCTCGACAAGCCGGACTTTGAGGGCGCGAAGTGCGTGTGTTCGCCGCCGCCGCGCGAATCCGCCCACGACCACGACGCCATCTGGCTGGGCCTCGCCAACGGGACCTTCACCGTCCTCTCGAGCGACCACTGCCCGTTCATGTACGAGGACCGCGAAAAGGGCAAGAAGAGCATCCTCAGCGCCGAATACCCCGAGGGCCGCTTCAGCGGGATCCCCAACGGCTGTCCGGGCATCGAGACCCGCCTGGCCCTGACCCTCAGCGCGAACCGCCTGCCGTTGCAGAAGTTCGTCGAGGTCACCGCCACCAACGCCGCCCGTCTGTACGGCCTGTACCCGCAAAAGGGCACCATCCTGCCCGGCGTCAGCGACGCCGATCTCACCATCTGGTACCCGCCGGGAAAGCTGGGGTCGTTCAAGCTGACAAACAGCATGTTGCATCACAATGTCGATTACACGCCCTTTGAGGGCATCGAGCTGAACCAGTGGCCTCGCTACACGATCTTGCGGGGCCAGGTCGTCTGGGATAGGGACGGCGGCGGCCTGGTTGGGACAAAGGGCTACGGCCGGTTCGTGAGCAGAGGGAAGAGCACGCTCCCTGGACCGAGGAAGAGCGGGGACTGGGACGTTAGTACTTTTTAGGTTTAGGCGATGTTAGGGGAGAAGAGATCAATATGGTAAAAATGATGCTGCGGAGAGGGTGAGGACGGAAAGACGCTTCAGGAGAAGGAGATGTGACGAGGACGAATGACGACACTCCAGGAGATGAGATACAGAAGCTGTGTCAAGGCCTTTTCAGGTCCCTTATCTAAGTCCGCTTTCAAAGAAAGCATACATAGTATACATACAGTATTACTATTCCATCACAGCTTGGCCAACCCGGGAATGGTGAAATCGTGTGTTCTGATAGAGTACTGTAGGGTGACCTTCGGTGGCGGGAGGCAGGTGCTGAATGAGAATTAAAGCTACTACTCCTATCGTAAACATGGATGAAATCGTTCTCAAAATGATACAGTAATTAATCTCTCATTCCCCATCGCAATCTGAAACACTGCGCGACGGGTATCTTCGCTTGAGCGCTCGGCAACGAGAGCCAGCATTATCCGTCATCCCCGCTGTATGGTTTCTAGCTGTAACAATGACCTGCCGTAGGGCTCTCTCCTTCTAGATACCATGACTCGTCCATGTCAACTGTTTGGTCCATGGTGACGTTTCTCCCTGGCTCGGTGGCGGTGAATGAATCCCCGTCTAGTCGTGGGCTGGCCTGATCCTCTGTTGCGGCGTGCTGTCTGACCTTGTGCGCCTTCAGCGGGAAGTCCTTGCGATGACAGATATATTCTTGAACGTGGTGCAGGATACTTCCCGGTCCCTGGGCGCTGCACACCAGAGAAACGCCGGTCTCGTCCCGGAAGGTGCCGTCGAAAGCCATATTGCTCAGCTTGAGGGTCTGGATGAAGAACATTATGATTCTGACCATTGAACGCACAATCGGAGCAGCATTGACAGTGCGTGCTCGAAATCCTTTGAGATACATATTAGCGAGGGTCAGGGACTTGAGTGTGCTTGCATGGATTAAAAGGAACCGTGATAGCTCCATGATAGTCGTTGCCATGTTTTCCAGTGTGAGGATTCTCAAATTCGAATAGAGTGCCCCTGGTTTGGGGGATCGAAGGAACAACGCAGTCATCCTTCTCAGGGCGTAGGCGCGTACAGGGTCAACAGTCCTGTCCATGGAAGGCATACTGTCGAAACCAAGCCATAGATTTTCCACGGCAAGTAAGCGTCTGGGAAGTTGATCAAGATATCTGGTCAAGCCATTAGCCCAGTGCTTACTTGCTGCACGAAGACGGCAACGTGGTCGATCAAAGCTTTCCACTTGTAACGTGAGCTTGAAGCGGTTGACTCCGGATAACAGGTCTTTGAGGTGTGGGATCTGCGAGACGTTGTAGAACTCCCACCAGTAGAGCGATGTTAGATCAATTGACATGGGTCTCAAGTGGCGACATTTCTGCAATACAGAATGCATAAGCAGGTATTGCTTTGTGCCATCCAGCATAGAGACTCCAGTCCGTTTCAGCAGCTCCGAATCACTATCGAGCAGGTAGGATCCCGTCGTGGTGCGAGCTGATGGTCTAACGTGGATGAAGTGTCGAAGCCGTGGAAATTTCTTTAGCGCAATACCAACCAAGGGCGGCCCTTGGGCGAAGAAGGTGGTTTGAGACTGGATTTCGCCGTTGTATGCGCCGGAAAGCTCGAGTGCCTGTACAGCTGCGTCGAGCGGGGTCAGGGACTGAAGTCGTTGAGCCAGGGAGCCTGATCTAATGAGCTGACTGAATGGCGCCTCGACTAGGTAGTGCGTGTGGACTTCAATGGTTCGCACTAGATTTGCGAGGGTACCATGAACTGATAGCTTGCACAAGCGGTCAACGCTGTTCATGCTCGGTGACAGGCAGACTGTTCGGAAGAGAATGCGAGTGGCTGTGGAACTGGTTTGTCTGTCCACCAGACGACATGACCTCAAATCTCTCCTTCCAGCCCATTTTAGAATGCTCTCCTTGATCTCTTCAGGCAAGGCGGACCAATTTTTCGAAGGTTTTGGTGTTGCCGTGGGAATTTGAGGCCGCTGTGGCCCAGGGAGCTGTAGAGATGGTTGCGGCAAAGGTTCGTTCGATGTGTCGTCCTTCCATACCCAATCGCAGATGAAGCCGGGGTCCATGTTGGAGAATTCTCTGGTGAGGTTTGTATTGCTAGAAGGCCGAAGGCCTAGACTGGGGCAAATGGGCACATTGTAGGAAAGGCAGCCACTGAGTCTTGACAGATCTTGGGGAATGGATTGTGCCAGTGACAACAGTCGAGATCAACAGGCAGGATTTTGGCGGCGTTTGGTCAAGTGACAACTGACTTGTCGAACATAGCATTCAAGCATGAGTGGGCAAAAGTTGCTTGTCAGTTGCAGTCATTGCTCAAAGGCAGTTGCCAGGGCAGTGAAATATCACGGCAGCTGTCAAGGACGACAACGTGCAAACGAAGCGTGGAAAAGGTGTGATACACTCATGATTGTGCCTCAAGGGCCTTGATCAGAGGGGTTGGAAGGTAAGGCAGGCGCAAACACAGCATTCACATTGTGCAATTGCAAACACTCACCTCATGACACAAATGCCTGCAGCCGCAGACGGATATCTCTTAACGTCATCAAGCTGTCTTCTATGCCATTCTCCATACCGAAGCTCGTCCAAGTGTCATTCTCTTTGTTGTCCGCAGTTGGACACGGGTATTCGTTTGCAAAAGAGAGCATGGCCGGTGACGTTTGACAAACAAAGAGGCAGAGGAGCACAAGCGAACACAGGAACAACATTGGAGCAGAACACGTTTGCGGCACCAGGAGACGTTGAGCTGCCCATGGTAGTCAAGGCAGGGTAAATAACCGAAGCGAGATCAGGGAAGATGAAGAAAGAAGGAGAGTGATGGGTTCTAGAAGCTGTCGAAGGGTTGCTTTGAAGCCGTGTGCGCTTACATAACGCCGCGTTGCCACTTTCCGGGACGGCGATGGGATCTAATGAACTACACAATTGCCTAGTTGAATTTCTCTCAAAGAATCTTTCGAATCCAGGTAGAAGAGAGTCTTACGAGCGAGTTTATGCCTATGATCGAAGTACTACTGATGAAGACAATGGGAGATTCTGGGAGGAACATATCAGAGAGGCCAACTTATTGGGGGCACAAGCTCAATGTCATCATCTTCTTCTCTCCCGATGAAGGATCGAACTGTGCAGGTACTACTCTGAATCTGTCTCAAGCTCCTCTGCAGCAAAATATGCAAAAGCAAGAGCCGTCTGTCCTAGGCCTCCGAGAGTACGTACCATGTCATGGGCTCTTTCTGGCCTGAAACACATCCATGTCCAATGCGCGCCTTTTTATCCTCCAGCTGTAGACTTCTGAATGTCCTTGATATCAGCTTAAACACGAAGCTTTGTGTGCGAGAATTCTGCAAATGCGCCATCACATCCTCCTCTGACAAACATCGCTCCTTCATCCGTTCAGACAAAGAAGTCTACTCGATCGCCAGATCGATCACACAAGCTTTCTCCACGATTGCCCTGGTCCAGACTCGGCTTCGAACTCGTCTATGTTCTGCATCCCATGCCCTCCGTTCTTGGTGCCTAACATAGTAGGCTTGATGGTCGAACTTGGCGTCCCATGCGTCCCGTGCTCGCTGCCCAAGGCATACCACTTCTCTTCCCAAGATTGCAAACTGGCGGTCTCCTCGGGATGGGTACGCTTGAAGGGTCCATAAGCCCGCGCAGCATTATGGATAGGCGATGTGTTCAAGGGAATGGCATCGTGGCTCTCATTCGAAGGAGTACTGGGCTTTGGTGATTTCCAAGGACTCCCAATCTTGGGAAGCGCAGTGATACTGTTGCTTCTTCTACTCTTGCGCCCTGGCGTGAAAGGTGAACCTGAAGTGCGAGTGGGTGTCTCAAAGGACATCTTCTCCCTAGCACGAGCGGCGTCGTCTTCGAACTTCTTGAGGTGGCGGGCGTAAGTGTCTGTCGCGCCTGTCCCGGATCCACTCAAGCCGGCACCATCACCCGTCAAAATGCCCAGGCTGCGCATTCTTCTGACCTGCTTGTTCTTTTCTCGCGTCTTGCGCCATCTCCCGAAGCAGCCGCAGAAAGGGATGGAATCGAGGACTTTGTGGAATGTCCGAGGGTGGAACTTGCGCCAAAGGAGTATCATGATTAGGAAGAAGAGGAGCGTGCCAACCGACATAGGCACAGCGATCATTGCCGGCCCAGGACCGTGGCCGTGTCCATGAATCTGTCCACCAGGTGGTGCTGGGTTGGGGTCACCAGCAGGCACAGGCGCAGGTAATCCCGCCGGAGTTGTTGACGCTGGGACCGGTAAGGTACTTGTCGCTGATGTTGAGAAAGTGGTGCCTCCTGTTGATGTTGACGTCGCGTTGGCAGGCTCGACAGGAGTGGCGACACTTGTCGTTATTGATATACTGTGTGAAGTCGTAGAGCTTGTAACGCTTGAGGTTGAGCTTGGTGCCGCAGGACTTAATGGCTCGCCTGGACAAACAGTTCGGTCAGGATCTTTGAAGGTTACACACGACATTGATTCAGACGTACTGTCGCTGGTCGTTATGCTTGATGGCCAGTAGACCGAGAAGACGTAAAGAGTTGAAGAAGCTGAGGTCGGGAGTGGATTGATAGATGTCATCACCGGACTCTCGTTTGCACCCTAACGTAAGGGATTGTCAGTGATCGTTCTTCTGCTTGTGGTTGATGCGCCCCGAGTTTGCTGAGGAAGTTGTCGGAAGGAGAGAGAAAGAGGGCGGTCAACTCACAACTAAGGAGCTGAGAACGTCAGCCGGTGACGCTGACGTGGCGGCAGCTATGCTGGCCAGTATCGACGCCACCAGTCCTGTAGAATGTGATGAAAGTGAGGTTGTGCTTGTCTCTGAGCTTTGCGCCATGACTCCTGCTACGACTGGAGAGGCAGATGAACAAGTCGCGTCGTTCGAGGTGCAGGTGACCTGTGATGGAGAAGTCATGGCGCGGAAATCTGAAGACACTGGAGAGAAAGCAAAGGTCAGATGATTTTCTTTCAGGAGAAGTGATATTTCGGTGAAGTTGGTTTGCCGCGCAGTGGCAGTGACATCGCTGCGGAGCCATCCTTCACAATTTTCTCTTACAGGGCTGAGATGTGGCCGATGCCACCCGCAGGGGCGTGCTCGGCGTTGCCGTTGAAGAAGTGACCGGCGCCGTCCACAAAGAGTTGCCCGGTGTTGATGAGAAGGCACGCGACGTCGTTCCATTGATGGTCATGTTGACCACGGGGTAAACCATGTGGTATGGCGCTGTTGCCATCTTTAACGTGCTATTGAACACGCGCGGCGGGAGGAGAACGGAGGGAAGGTGGTCATCGGTTGTCGCGAGGCGAGATGTTATTGTTGTGATGTGGGTGAGGTCAAAATGCGCGCTGAAGAGACCGCCCTGGCACCGTCCAAATCTACCAAGCATCGCCAACAGCAAGATTCCTGTGAGATGGGACACCGGCCATCTTCGACTATGCCTTGCGCAAGATCCGCTGGTTGTCTCCTTGATCTCCTTGTTCATACCTTCACGGCATCCGTCTACAGCGTCCTTGTTTCGGCCCATGATGTCCTGCGACCTCGTAATTCGCCCTTTTGGTCCTGTACGATTGTAGTGGTTGACACTTGCTGGCGCCCCAAGTCCAGCATCCATCTGTCTCAAATAATGGCGAAGTTTCTCTCAATATCATCCGTTCTGGTTCTCTCCGAACACAGTGACGAATGCTGTAGTGGAAGTGTCGAGACTGAGGGCAACTTGTTTAGCCACTATAATGTTATCAGCTCTGAAACAAACATACGTGATCACAGGCACAAGCAGAAGAAAATACAATAGCCTCGGTTGATATCGTTTGAGCCCATCAGGCAAAATGGTGAAACAAGGAGCAAATGGAAAAGCGTGAGACGCGAACAGTTCAACACCGTTTGTGAAATCGATGGGTCTTGGAATGATAGAAGGGTGCCACCACAACTGGAATGAGCCCGTTCTCTCAGTTCGAGTCCATCTTTGTTCACCTACAGCTCTTGCAAACGTCCATTCATTACCTGCCCAAGCAATAGGCAGTACACCAAAAGCCGGTCCAATAACTAAACAGATCTCGCGTCCCAGTAAACGTGGAATGGCTGGTGGAAGCAGAAGTCTAGACATTGAATTCAGTTTCTCTCCCACGTTACGCCCCAACGCCTGCCGTGATCCATGTGGGCCGAGTGTGTATGTGAGAGCCTGAAAGGGTCCTCGTCCGTCGGCTATGTGTCTCTGGCGGAAACTGCTAATGTCTCCCATGCTCCGTCCGACATTCGGAGATTTGTTGCGCATGTCTCAGTGAACCATCTGTCGTTGAAATGGCATGGAAGCAATCTAACAACATCCACCAGCGGCTCCTGATTGCACGCCCTGGCCTTGTCCGACTTGCACGGTGGGCTTGTTGTTGACTGTGGTGGTTCCCATTCGTTCCTTGATCTGGCGGGCCATGGTCAAGAAGGCTTGCTCGACGTTGGAGGCGTTCTTCGCGGAGGTCTCGAGGAAAGGGATTCCGAGGCTGTCGGCGAATTCCTATAGCAGAGTGAGTATGATTCGTTTCCCGCGAGCTTTTATGTTTCCGCCACTGTACCTTTGCCATTGTGTACTCGACCACCTTCTTGTCTGACATGTCGCTCTTGTTGCCGACTAGCAACTTGTTGACGCCCTCGGTGGCGTAGCGGTCGATTTCCTGGAGCCACTGCTTGACGTTGTTGAACGAGTCCATATCCGTTACATCGTAGACGACGCAAATGCCATGAGCACCCCGGTAGTAAGATGATGTGATCGTTCGGAATCGTTCTTGGCCGGCAGTATCCCACTGTTTGACATGTCAGAGCACATTCGAGTCGCCGGGAAATCTTCATACAATCTGCAGCTTGACAGTCTTTCCATCGAGTTCAATGGTTCGGATTTTCTGTGCCTGCGTCAGCCTGTGATCCTCCTTGTTCCGAACCTCGCAACGTACGAAATCGACACCGATGGTAGAGATGTAGGACTCAGTGTAGGTGTCGTCGGCGAATCGCAACAGCAGGCAAGACTTTCCGACGCCGGAGTCTCCAATAAGCAGGAGCTTGAAGAGGTAGTCGTATCTGGGTGGCGGTGTCAATATTCTTGGTCAGGCCAGCCGGCCGCTTGACGCAGGCCAGGGAGGGATTAGGCGGCAATGACTCTGCTACATGTTAGAACGTCCACACAATCATGACGGGCGGGCGGCCGTGTGAGAATGGCTTCCAGGCTAGATAACTTACCACTCTGGATTCATGATGGCGGGCTGAAGATGACGATCTCAGGAGATGATGTAGGAGGAAGACGGTGTCCGGGGTCGGTCGCGATACCAAGGCTGCCTTTGGTTGTGGGAGCTGAACGTAAAGTAGGATTCAGAGTTAAGATGAATTGAAGGCAAACGAGAACTGACGTCTGTTGTTTGCGGCCAAGTTGGACTTTCGAGACCCGTTGATGGGAAGATTCGTAACCTAACTTAGGCTCCTTTGTCACCTGTTCATTGGCCCGCTGACGCCTGTATCAGGTTTCGCCGGGCTGTGGCTGACGACAATTTGGCTTCCGACGGATCACGTGCTCAGCCACAAACAAAGATGGGGAATCGGACTTCTTTCATTCTGTCCGAGCACTCCGGAACTCCTGAGGCTCTCCTTGCTACTCTTTACAGCGGAGGCGCGCACAAGGCTACCTTCGGCGTAGGGACTTGACAGCCTTGCCTTTACAGCATATTGAGTGTGATTGCCTTAACAAGAGACCATGCTGGTTGGAGAGATTTCCTTCAAGGTGCGTTTTTGATAAGATGTGGAATGGATTTCATGTTGTCAGAGAGGTCGTTGGTTGTCCATCCAACATCACTCCCAGTAGACATCCGAACTGAAGTCTGTGGATTCGTAGGTAAGAGCGTGTCTACTAACTAAAGCAGAACTGGATTACTTTATCGAAGCTTCCAGTCGCACTAGGATGTGCTCAGCAAGAAAGGCCTTGACTGCAAGACCTCATGCGACCTCTGGACTGATCTCCGTTAGGCTACTTGGTAATGTTCAGTACATAACCTCCGTCCCATGCTTATGGTAATCTCTAACGAGTTCTGTCGGGTTGCACTTTTGTCATCGTAACAGATACGATACCCAAGTATTTCATACTTCACCTTGATGTTTGCTTCACACAGCCCCTTTTCCTCGTTGCTCGACAACTCTATGAAGCATAACCATGTGCCTTCAACCACTCCAACAATTGCAACTCATCTCTCTCCTTGTAATTCGCGTTCCCTGTAATGGTGTCGTGCACAATTACCAGGCTCCTCGAAAACTGACCCGTCTTCTTGTCCTTGAAGAACTCGTCGATCTGGTCTCTCACCTCCAAGTCCGAAAATTTGGGCAAGCCCATCTTGACCCATCGATCGATGATAACAGACGTCACGCTCAACCGCTCAAACACCCGGTCCCAGTTTTGCTTGGTGTATTCCCAGACAACGAAGCGAGTATCGTTGTTGTTGGACACAGCAATGACACCGCCGTGTGCATCTTGTGCAGGTACTTCCTCCGAGGTGACAAAGTCGAGCAGATCCCATGCGTGGTTTGGGTTTTTCGAACGGCCCAGGGCTTGGATACAAATTTCCTTGCCGTCCACGGAAGTGGTCTTTTTGAATTCTGCTTTGATTGTGTCATATTCTTCTTGCCCACCATTCGCGACTGCCAGATTGAAGATGACGCCACGGAGATTTTGGTGGATGGCCTTCTCATCGCCCGACTTCCAAGCCGCGAATTTCTTCTGGCCTTCAGAGACGATGGCCTGATGACCAGCTGCGGCGGCGGCGCCAAGCAGGAGTTTGCGGGATTGACCAGTAAGGTAATCTTCGTCCTTGGGGTAGTCCCAGCCAATTGCTTCTGCAGCAGGCGAGACCAGTTTCAGGGTAAACTTCTTCAGCGCATCCGAGATCTCTTTGTTGCCGGCAAAGACCCGTTTTACCGTAGCCAGAGAGCTGGTGATCTGCTGCCAGACAATGAAGCTCTTCTCGTCTCTGAAGCCCTCTAGCAGCGAAAGCAGAGCAGCTGTTGTGCCATTCCCGGAAATCGCCAATGCAGTGGCGTCACCCAAAAGACCAATCTTGTCTTCTATTGAGAGGTGTTCCTGGGCTTCTCCAAGTTTAGCCAGCCGCTGAGGCGGGTAGTTAGTGCGATAGAAGCCACTCTGATCAGCATTGATCTTGTAAAATCCTTCGTCAACGTCTCGAACCGTGTCTTCCTTTTGAGTCAAGGAACTGTGTACAACCTTTGTAGGCGTACCGGTCTTCAAGCCCACAGGAATCCACCAAGTAGTTTCGTCTTCCTCAGCCTTGACATCTCCAGTCGTCAAGAATCTCGACTGGCGGATGGAGATTTGACCAGGTTCTTCGGCAACAGTCACGACGGGGAAGCCGATCTTGCGAATCCAGGGATCCATGAATGCTTGCACGTCTTGACCTGAGGCTGCACTGAGAGCCGCCCACAGGTCATTCGTCCTAGCATTGCCATATGCGTGGATCTTGAGATAGTCACCAACGCCCTTCAAGAACACCTCTTGGCCAATATGGTTGCTTAACATCCTGATAACGGAGCTTCCCTTCAGGTAGGATATATGGTCAAATATCTGGTCGACTTCAAGAGCATTGCGGACAGGGACTTCGATAGGATGCGAAGCCCGTAGGGAGTCGAGTTCGAGAGCTGTTTGAACGGATTCAGCCTGTATTCAGTCAGCCGGGGTACTTTCGGGTGTATACCTCGTCTCATGCTACGTACCACAAACTGACTCCAGACCTTCCATTCGGGATGTAGATGATCTACAGCGAGCCAGCCAACCCAGGTCGCAAACCCTTCATTCAGCCAGAGTTCATTCCACCAGTCCATAGTGACTAGGTTGCCGAACCACTGATGTGCAAGCTCGTGAGCTACGACATATGCGACTCTATTCTTGAAACGAGCATCAGACTTCTCCTCGTCATACAGGACCGCCGTTGTCCGATAAGTGACCAAGCCCCAGTTCTCCATTGCACCCATGGCGAACTCGTGGACTGCTAGAAGATCTGACTTTGGCAGAGGATATTCAATACCGAAGACGTCAGAGAAGTAGTCGAGGGTCTTGTGAGCGTGCTCCAGAGCGAAGTGGCCCTGCTCTTTGAGACCACGGGTGGTATACACCCTGACAGGCAGAGGCTTGCCATTATACTTGCGCTCGGTGAAGGCCTCGACATATTCAAAGTCGCCAATAGCCCAGGCCGCCAAATAAGTGCTCATCGCAGGTGACTTTTCAAAGGCGACCTTCTTCAAGCCGTCCTTGCTGCCTTTGGACGTGCCTTTCTCCGGCATGTTGCTTATAGCAACTAAGTCTTCCGGGATCTCGACCTCGAACTCGAAGGAGGCTTTGAGGTTGGGTTCGTCGAAACAAGGGAAGGCTCTCCGAGCTGCACAGGCTTCGAATTGAGTGCTGAACATGTAGTGGTGTTCAGCGTCTTTCGGAGTGCCAGCAGCCGGAGTGACTGCGGGCTTGTATCTGGAGCGATAGAAGCCCTCCATGGCACTATTTATGATGCCCTTGAACTTGATGGCAATGACAGCATCTCCGGATGGGATCTTTCCTGAGAACTTGATTGTCGCACGCTCGCTCGTCTTGTCGTACGAGACGTCGGCCAGCGAAGTGATTGATGAGCCATCCTTGTCCAGCACATCGGCACCTGTGATTTCCAGCTCTTTGGTATTCAAAACCAGCTCCTGAGTGTCCTTCTTGACCTTGGAATCGATCTTGACCGTGCCATCATATCCCCATTTCCCACCGAACTCGAGGTTGTAGAGAGACAGGTCGTAATTGGTCGGCTTGATGGTGTCGGGCAAGACATCTCGGTCGGTTGGAGCAGCCATGGTTCTTCTTGCTTCTACCGAGCAGAATCGGACCTGAACGACGTTTGGTCTACGGGTGTGCTTTGAGGAGGGTCGAGAGTGAAGAGAAAGTGAGCAGAAGGTTCGTCTCGTGCCTGCGATGCTAGGTCCAGCCTTGAACGAAGTGAAAAGCGAGGTGATTCGTAGCTCTACCATTCAAGCTGTGAAAAGGCGTCCGTTTCTAACCGTCCATTCACTGCTATCTCACTGCCTCACAGTTGCATTGCATCTCTGGTGGGGAAGCATGTCACGTCAACTGCTTCCCCAATTCTCTATCGCAGCCTTAACCACATTAAGCTCCCCGGTCGCGTCCCGCACACGCGACAGCGACCGTCGCAACTTGTCTCTCTTTTTCTCTTCCTTTTCCTCCCGACGACCGCCTTCTTCCTCCGGTGATGCCAGTAGCCGGTGATGAGGACTATGATGATGATGCGCCTCGATCGTCCACGCGCGGGCGGACGGTGGCTCGAAGGGCCGTCGACCACGACTCCGCCCAAAATTTCGAGGTAACCCGAACATGGGATCTGCTCACTGAAGGTGCCGATGGGACCATCACAGGCGCGGTCGAGGGGTTGCTCGAGGCAGGGAAGAGGAAAAGGTAGGTCAGAACGAACCCAGGACTGAGCAATGCTCAGTGTGGCTTCTCTAGGCTCCTCAAAGACACCACACCCCTCCAACGAGGCATTATCCGACATCTCATCCTCATTCTCGACATGTCGCTCGCCATGAACGAGAAAGACCTCCGCCCAACCCGCTATCTCCTAACGCTCTCATACACCGAATCCTTCATCCGCGAATTCTTCGAGCAGAATCCCATTTCTCAGCTAGGCATAATTGGCATGCGTGACGGGGTTGCTACCAGTATCAGCGATATGTCGGGCAATCCCACCTCCCATCTGGCGGCAATAAGACAGTGTTGCTCAAGTGCCAACACCGAGCCCAAGGGAAATCCGTCGCTGGAGAACGCGTTGGAAATGGCAAGGGCGGGTCTATTCCACGCACCCAGCCACGGTACCCGCGAGATATTGTTGATTTTCGGGGCATTGCACACTTCAGATCCGGGAGATATCCACAGTACCATCAACAGTTTGGTACAGGACAAGATCCGGGCGACGGTCATTGGACTAGCAGCCCAGGTCGCCATATGCGCCGAACTGGTCTCCAAGACAAACCACGGCGACGCATCCAATTATGGCGTGGTTCTCGACGAGCAGCATTTCCGAGAGTTGTTCATGGCAGTAACAACACCGCCTGTTACTCAGGAAAGCGCCAGCCAGACAACCTCGTCCCTGCTGATGATGGGCTTTCCCTCCCGGACAGTCGAAGATCATCCATCTCTCTGTGCATGCCACACGAAACCCAGTCGAACAGGCTATTTATGCACACGGTGCAATGCCAAAGTCTGTACTTTACCAAGTGAGTGTCCGGTCTGCAGCTTGACCTTGATCCTGTCCACCCATCTGGCAAGGAGCTACCACCACCTATTCCCGCTCGTCAACTGGGCGGAGGTGCCTTGGTCCAAAGCTCATCGAAGCACTGCATGTTTTGCATGCTTGAAGCCATTCCCTGCTGCGCCAAAGACATCTCAGTCGTCATCTTCCTCCACACAACAGACCGGGTATCCCAGAGCGGATACCTCAACTGCTGGTAAACCCCCGCCTTCAGTCCCGCAAGCCACGACGAGCACGAGCACGACCACAAGCAGATACGAATGTCCCGTCTGCCGTCGGCACTTCTGCATTGATTGCGACTTGTTCGCCCACGAGGTCGTGCATAACTGTCCTGGGTGCCAGAGCGTGAGGATGCAGACCAGTCTGATGGGCGAGACCGAGGCCGGCGTCGACGGTGCGCAGGACACTTCTACCAGGGATCCGGTCGGGAAAGACAGAAACGGAACAGCGCAAGCTGAGGACGGGGAGCGCATGGATGTGGATTAAATCTCAAAAGAAACCCCAGAATGTGTTCCGAGCGGCGTATTTTGCATCTACGCCGAAAGCTCGTTTGCAAAGTTTCGACGTTTTATTTTCCATGTCCTTTACAAGCTCATCGAGATACCCCGGTCTAATGAGTCTCACTTTTCAGGCACAACGCATGATAGATGAAGATCCATAGGAGGGGATCCCTAATCACTTGATTTGACAACACAGGCCAGCGGGACAGCAAGACCGCAGCCACGTTAGGTTCGCACTCCTAGATCATAAGACATGCAAATCTTCTCAACCAAGACGAAACGGAAGAAGAGGGCAACAGAAAACGGAAAACAGTAGGTGTACAATTCTCTCCACGAATGGATCTGATACTGTACCGTTGGCTTCACTTGTTTCTCCTTCTCCTCACTATCGCCCTCTTCTCTCAATGTCCCTCCCCTCCGCATTACTCGCCCTCTCTTCCCCTGTTACCATCTCCCGGTTTTCCTATACTGGACTTTTGTGTCACCTGTTCGTTAGCCGGATGATGTTGTGGGACCTGCGCGTAATTATCCATCATGAGATGAGCGTCAATGAGAAGACGGGGAAGGGTGCGCCAATTGGCTTATTAGGATATTACTGTGGGTTCATCCGAGTCGTTGCTTTGGGTGTGCATTCGGTCCTGGTCCTGGTCCTGGTCCTGGTCCCTGCCTCGGCCCTAGTCTTGGCTCTGTTACCGCTCATCGACAAATTGCATTTCTCTCGACTCCGTTGCCTGGATGATTGGCGGGTTGCTTCGGTGTTTAGTAGTGAGAGACCCTGATGTGGAACATTCCAGGTCGCGGAATTTAGTAGCTGACTACGGATATCCTGTGGTAGCGGGGCGAGGTATCAAGTCTTGACTCTAGAGGTCGTGGATCAGTTCGGGTTGGCAGTGGCGGTGGCGTCAATGGCGAGTCAACATCGAATCAAGTGACAGCGCGGAGATCTGATCAGTTGGGAGTTGTTACTGCTGTAGTGCGCTAAGCATAGTCTAGCAGCATGGAACATGCGAGGATCTCTTCCTTGCACCGGGGGAAGTGGAGGGTTTCCATCGTTTCCGACCCGGTGAGCTGATTCCGGAGGTCACAAAGAGAAGGCAGGCTCTTTCTTGCCTAGTAGCAAAGGACTGGCTGCCGCTGTCTTCGTGAGATGTCGTCACAAGCTTTCATGGAGGTTGCGATATTTCGTTGAAAAGCCCCCTGGTGCTGGGTGGAAATTGCAAAAACAGCTTGGCGGCAGCAGGCTCAATCATGAGTATGGTCGGCAGAATGCCCAAAGCGCCCAACTACTGTCTCGTTGTCCATTTGTGTGGCTCGTGGATTCACCTTGGTCGCGCTGCATGGTCAGCGTCTCGACCCGACAGCGTAACGAGTTGGTGTTCGCGCCGTTGTTCACTTGAATAGCCTTCTCGAGCGCTTGCTCATAATATTGAAGGCTTCGAGCTCGATCTTGTCTGACGTGGCAGACGTATCCCAGGTCAGAATAGGTCTGTTGGAGGAAGCGTGCCTTCTCGTCCTCGGTGTCGCACTCGGCGCAGGTTCTCAGGGTTTGGAGGAGAATGGGCTCCGCTTCGTCGATGTTCCCATGCTGCAGGTGATGCCGGGCGACCATCTGGCGCGAGGTGATGTGGACACCGCGGGGCACATTCGGATCTTCCGCGAGTCGGCGGGCGATGCGCAGGGCGTCATGCAGCTCCCTCCGCTGATAGTTGAGCGAGCAGATTTCGTCTTGGATCCACGCCCATTCTTCGGCGTCGAGCCCGCTGGCCGGGCTAAACATGTCTGAAGAGAGTCGGAGCAGGGAAGCCACCCGGCCTGCGTCGGCTCCTACTTCTTCCTGCACCCACATCTCGAGCAACGGCTTGAGAGCGTGGCCCTTGGGGAGGGTGCGGGATGCCAAGGCTTGGAGGAAACTGACAATCTGGCGGCGCACGTCCGGGAAGCGACTCCAGAGAGGGTAGGAGTACAGGCGCAGAAGCCGGAGGAACACCCAATATGGCGAGACCTGCAGACAGCGCGTGGCGAGACTGCATGCAAGGTTGATCTCCGCAAAGGCCTCCAACGTCCTATTGGTCAGGAGGAGGGGGATGGCATTGTAGAAGCATTTGTTGAAGAGGAGGGCGAATGTTTCCTCTCCCCTGGTTCCGGACTCACTACGATGGTGGCGAGGGTCTTGTTTGGGCTTGCCGATTCCGAGCGGACTCCATTTGGAGATGTTCCAATCCAAGTAAGACTTGGTCAGGAACAGGATTCTTTCGTCGACGTTTACGGCAGGGCGGAGATTGTTGAGCTGCAGATTTAGCTGGATCTTCTCCCCTAACGGCGCGACTCCGGCCAGTCGCCGTGGTCGTTTGGCGCCTGGAGCTCTACTGAAGCGTTTGATTCTATCCCATTTGATGGGCTTCCCGTGCAGCTGGGCTGAGGGGATGGCATCATGGATGGTGAGGAGTTGAGTCGACGACTCCGCCACTGCCTGCTTTTCCGCCGACTTATAGTTTTTGTATGCTTTCCACTGCGTTATGCGCCTCTTGTACGCCTTCTCCCTGCAGCCGGCATGGGGGTGTTAGTGGTGCCCGCTTCGGAAGTCTCTCACTTACGTCGCATGGAAGTCATATTCAACGGCTAGCAGGCGTTGGATGTCGGATAACTTCTTCCCTTGATGGACATAGAGCTCGACAAATATGCCCTTGATTGAAGTCCACTCCTGGGCAGAAGGGCCTTCTGTCACAGTCACCTGAACCGGTGCGTTGTCCGAGCCTTCCTCCGCCATCGTTTGCTGATGCCGTTGAGGGTCATTCTCCAAGATTGACACACGCGGTCACCCTGTGATCAAGACTCGTAAATGCCTCTAGCCACATAACTGGAACCGGGATTCACGACGTCAGGATTCCCATCACGCGAAAAGAGTGAACAGCGTAAGTTTTAGTCAGCGGAAGAACCCGGTTTGGGAAGCCGCTAATGCAGGCAACTGGTTCCACTGGGCAGCCACTAAACCAAATCAGGCATGGCAGAAGTCTCCTGCATACACGAGCTCAGCCTTGTCCCGCTGAAGGATGTCCGCTCGGGCAAGGCTGTAGCGATCACAACGTGGGAACTGAAGGCGCGGCAACCATACTATGTACACACTGTGAACATAGAACGACTTGGCTTCCGGAGCCCTAATTGCAAACTTGAATTTTCGCCCCAGCCAATCCGATACCTTGGGTGAAATACCACTTCTGGCAAGTGCTACCTACCATTGTGGGCGTTGCGAACTAATCGAGCGGCGTGGAGAAACCCCCGCTGCTGCCTACTCTTCGTCATTCTCCTGGGCACTTGGCATAGGTAAAATGTGAGACGGCCCGTTTGATTCGCCATCTTGACCCCTGGATGCCTGTTTGACCAAGAGTGCAAAGTTGCTAATCCTCAACTTTGCCTATTATTCGGCTGAGATCACTTGAGTCCTTGATCCCGTCCTTCCGCAATTGCTTGTTGAGTTCTTCGTAGAACCAGTTGTCACCTGACATCATGCCCACAGAACAGGCCCACAGACGCAAGTCTCGAGGATCGTCTGGGGCTGCAAGAAGCAACTCTCGCAGCCTTGGAATGATAACCTTTCCCGCGTCGAACACTGTGATCCCACATACGGATATTCGTTCCATGTTAGCCTCTCGCCGTATCCGATATAGAGCCGCGAGGGCGACGTATTTCTCGGTGATGTCCGAGGACAAATTGTAGTGGTCTAGGAGCAGGCCCATGACGTGGAGGCATTTTATCGTGGCAGCTTGTCGCTGTGATTGTAAGGCTTCTGTTGCCTGGATTATATCCAGAGCCGCCAGTGCTTGCCTCATGTCGATGAGTATCTGATGCAGAGTACTTGGGAAGTCCCAGCCCCATCTGGCCTCTGTCGACGAGGAAAACTCCGCTTCGAGTATGTCCCAACTCTTCTCGTGCATGGCGAACACCGTCGGCTCCATGGTCAAAGCAGCACGCTGGGCATCCGAATGTAGCACGTTTATGAGGTCCTCAATATCTAGACCATAGTTGGCGTTGATGGCTTCCAGGAGACGCACATGAATCAGTGCAGGCTCAATGCTCCGGCACCAGTTCTCGGTGAACATGAGAGCCATGACTGCTCGGGGAAGCCGTGTTGGATCTGCTTGTGGTAGGCTCAGCCGTAGTAGCCGCATTGCTTCCGCCTTCAGCTTCAGCATGAGATTGAAGGCGTTGTCGTCGGAACAACAGCGCCATTTGATAGCTGCAATGCGTGCAAGATAGCCGTGAACTGCCAGCTCATCTTGCAAGTACGCCGAAGACGGAGGTAGCGTGATCTTGGAAACGTTCAAGGCTGGCGAGAGGTGAACCCGGTCGAAGTAAAGGAGATCACTGATCTCGGGCGTCAGAGGTATAGGGAGTGTGTCGAAAGGATCATCACTTCCGCCCAGATGCTTGTCGACACCGGCGAGGTCCTTGCAGGGCACCTGCAAAGTCTTTAAGACATTCAGCGCTGAGGCTCGTAATTTCAACGTTCGTTGTTGTCGCTTCAGCTTTCTATGAGCCGCCACATGCCTAAATACTTGGCTTTTGGTCGATGAGTGGCCCTTGATATCTGGTTGACTGTCATGATGGATCCACGAGTGTAATGAAGTCGTCGAAGCCATTGTCTCGTGCTCGTTTACGGGACCCCTTCGGAATGGGCTCTTGCCTTGATATCTATACCCCTTCGCTTCCAGAGGAAGGGGTTTCCTTTGAATCGGGCTGCTTTAGAAGCATCCAAAACTGCTGCTTTACAAGGCACCTAAGCGAAGCCATTAGTTCTGTCAGTCACCTTGGCGAGAAATAGCACAGCACAGCTCACAGGTCTGGCAGTGCCTGAAGAGCTTTAATCAGGCACGTTCGGTTTGACACATCCGAGCGTTGATTCTGGCTGGTCTCCTTGGCGAAGCGCTTCAAGAAGGTGATTGTCTTGGTCATCCAGGCCAATATTCATGAAAGCTTCGGCCGGGGCCAAATTGAGATCTAGAAGCGCCATGTTTGGTCCCTGACGGGTGGACTATGTAAGCAAGCAGGATCGATACGTTGTCCAATGTAAAACCCGATTCGCCAAAGTCGAGAGCGCCAGCATCACTGCCAGCGGAATATGCCGAAAGCTTTGTTCTCGAGCTCCAAACGTGTCATGGACATCGGGAAGTCCCAGATCTCGCGCGCCGCCACCAGTTGGATGAATGGCATATGCACCAATGTCCGGTAGTCCACCGAGCTAGTAGGTGACTTGCAGGGCCAGCAAGGCCTCAGGCTAGGGGACTTCGGGCACTCGGTGTCTGCAGGTGCGCCAAGTTAATTTGGTCAGCAGCCTGACCATCCTGGCATCTCTCTCCATGCCACTCCGTATCGAGGTCAATAGCCCGCTAGCGTGGCCGGCTGTACGAATGTCGCTCGGATACCGCCTCGCCACTAGACATTTTCCAGAACAAGTTCGCACTTTTCTGATTGGCATTGTTTAGACACTGCCAATACAGGGATCCTTTACCAAAGTGGTAATCACGAGGCTTCTTTGCGAAACGAGCCATCGCGTACAGCATTTATGGTTACATCTATGTTACCGCCACGGACAATTCATCGACGACGCTCGCACGATCCCTTGAACCAAGGTCTCTCTTAGTATCCAGCACACTGCAATCCGGCCTCAGATTGTTATACCATAGGTAAGCGAGCAAACCTCGACGAGTAAACGCATTCTTTTGTAAATACTAGTCTTTCGGATGCCGTACATCTCGTTCCTACATCATACCCCGAGTCAACACCCGAGAGCTATATTTCCTGTAGTACCGCAGAAATTGGACTAACTCGACCATTAACTTAGAGTGGTTCCTATAAAAGCCCTTCCACAGCTACAAGGGCTACCCAGTCCGACTGCGTTACAGGGTTTACCCCATACAACAAAGCTGATAGATTGGTCAACCTCAGAAAGCTCCCATCTATTATACTGACAGATGAGCCCGAATTGACGTTGACATATAGTATCCAAAGTAAAGCCGAAGTTGAGGCATCGAGAACCCACCTTAACCTTCTAGATGAGCCTGAAGTGGCATTGACACATAGCGCCTCCAGCACACCCTGAAGTCGAGGCGTCCAAACTCTGTATTAACCTTATAGATATTGGGCTTGAAGAACGTCGACGCCATCTGTAGACAAAGACACGAGTAGACCTTCAATTGCCTTCTCCTCTGAAGACTATATAACACGACAATATAATATTATAAAACCCTCTCCCTCAAGTCCGTGATTAAGATTATAATGCCGAACAATAACAACATTGTAACCAGTGCGAAAAGTATATCCTCGGGGAGATAGTCCACCACCGCAGCACTAATAAAATACCGGCAGCAGTCTTGGTGACAGCGACAGCGTCAGCGTCATGACCTGTCCCGAGCTCCACCGAACCACTGTACGAGCCGTCTCACCTCACACAACGATTTACGTGTCCTAGCTATACCAGGAACGGACAGACTTTCGACGAATACTTGACGTCCTCCCGAAGTCTTGAGATCCTCCACCTCTCTTGACGGCCACATACTCCGTATACTGTATTAATTGGACGGATCATCAATCCAGGCGCCACCATCCACTTTGTTTGCTTGTCAGGACCCATGATGGGAGCAAGAATAGCATACTTAATAAAACAGAGCCACTTCTTTCTCCCCTTTTCGCTCTCCATGGTGGACCAACACGCTGCCCGAACCCTTCTTGCCACGGAAGATCCCTCCCGTGCCCCTGGGACGCAAACGCGCAGAGATCTCGGTCTTCAAGGGGGGTGGACATACAAAACGACCGTGCGGCTGAACCACCACGAGACGCTACACGTGACGTGGAGGAGATCTCCTGAAGAACATACTACAGACCGTGTACAAAACGACCGTGCAGGTGGGCCGCCAGGAGACGCTAGACGCTAGACCGGCGAATTTTATTCACCCGAGTGATGTGTACATTAGTACCACGTCACTTACAGTAGCACACTCTTTGGGCTAATACGGTCGGATTCTCCTGGTTCGAAGCGGTCCGTTTGGTACTAACGTTGGAGTGTCCAGCAAGGTTCCCGCAATCCTCGCTGATTCGGTCACAGTCTGCAGGTCCAGGAAACCACATACATGGTCGGCTTGAGACTACAAGAATGCTTCAAAAGGTGCGGCTGGGGTCATTCCAACCGTACACCTACCGCGGATTGCCGCCACCAAAAGAGGGAAATGGCCCCCGGACACCGTTCAAAGCCCCCGTGTTTTCAGCCGCACGCGAAGGGGGACATCCGAGTCACTTGGAAATGCCGAAAGTGGTGGTATACTTCCTCTTTTGGATTGTCTGCAACGGGGTAGCGATATCTCGCTCGCTCAGCGTGGTGGTATTTTTGCTCGGATCTTAACCTGCGTGCCGCGTTCCTGCCATCGGAGCTCGGTCCAAAGAGAGCGTGCGTGTTTCGTCCTTCTAGCGGCGGCTTCAGGGGCGATCCAGGATGTGATCAACCTCTACGCATTCAGGTGCCCATCTTCTCCTCTCGCTCAAGTTTCAGTAGGAGAAGAAATAATCCGGCCATTTGTTCCCGACGTCATCGATCGTCTGAGTTCTCCTCACTTGCTCGCTTTCCTCACTGAACTGCCTGGCTTTCTTCCTCGCGTTCTCCCACTTCAGCGTGAAAAGCAGAACCACAGCCATTACGGCAACGAAGCCGATCATGCCGAGCGATGCTGCAATTCCTTTGTGATAATACGGTGGGTCGACATATGCTTGGTTGGCGGCAATAGACACGGCTTGGCCGATGCTGTTGACAAGGGCCGTGGCCGAGGCGCGGTAGGTGTACCCGATGTTGATCGAGGCGGACCACGTGAGGTTCACGACGATGTTGGGGTAAAGACTCATGGCCAGGATACCTGCGTTTGAAGGAGGGAGGTCAGCATTGTGGGAACGGGAGAGGTAGTGGAGTCGAATGGAAGCCCATGGGGCCCAACGACCTGTATGGAGAGCCTTACATGTGGCTGCGAATCGACCCGACGCGCTCTTCACCGTGAGCAGCAGGATATATGCGATCGCGGCGATCCCAGCGTTCGTCACTATGAACACTCCCCGGCGACCAGTCTTGTCCGAGACACGGGCCCAGAAGATGATTGTGACGAAACTGCAGGCGTAGACAATGACGGTCATCAATTGAGACTTGACGGTCGACCAGCCGAACCCATGGATAATGGCGGGTAGGAAGTTGGTCAGCGAAGAGAGGCAGAACAGGTTGCCGCTTTCGATGCATACCAACATCCAGAACTTTGGGTCCATGAGCAGCTTGAGGATGAGCTTCGGCCGGATCTTGGATTCTCCCGTGTTGTGGGCGAGACGACTTCGCTTGATGATGAGCTCCTTCTCATCCTTTGAGAATAAGCGGCCAATGACCTTCAGGTGTTCTGGAGTCGAGGGTAGCAAGGAAATGACCACGAACGCCCAACCCATTGGAAGGACACCTTCGATGAGAAACAGCCAGCGCCATGGCTCCCAGGAGTTGACGCCACCGAGGTCTCTAGCGACAGCGTACGCGATAAGGCCGTTGAATGCGCCAGCCACGGCGGCCGTGCTGAAGTAGATAGCACCTCGAGTTGCGAGCTCGCTGTAGGGATACCAGAAGGAGAGGTAGAAGACCGAGCCTTGGACGAATGCCTCGCACACCTGCTCTGTTGTCAGTATCCTCGGCCTTATTAGGGACAAAGTGTGGATTGGGAGAAGCTGGGTAAGCCGGGGTTGGTGTCGCAGTATACTCACGCCGATGAACACTCGGATGACCATAAGAGAGCCGTAGCTGTGGATCGCGACAGTGCATACCGTTACAAGTCCCCAGCCAAGCATCGCTCCGCCAAACTAAACCGATTGTTAGCCAAAGCGCAGGATCACGGAGAGAAATGTGCCGACTTGGTATGGTGCCCCGATCTTCCTGACCAGCAACGTTGCAGGCAGCTGAAATAGAAGATAGCCGACTTGAAAAATACTCGCGACATTGGAGTATTGGTGTGCCGAAAGCCCTAATTCCTTGTCCATGCCCATGATTTTGGCATTGCCAATATCTGATCGACCCTGCAGGATGTCAGCACAAGTTAAGTGTGTCGAGCTTGTTCTGCGCGGACCATTTGTGCGAAGAAGTATACGGTGGACAGTAGTGGCAGGATGATCAGGTCCAACTTCCACTTCAACTTGCGCTGGAGATGCTGCTCGTCCTCAGTCAGTGCCGCAGGCGTTCCGGCACGAACTTCAGCCTTCTCAACCGTCTCCAAGGTCACGTCTTTTGACTCCATGGTGGATGTTGGCTCCTCAGAGCACAGGTAAGGTCGGGAAGTAAAGAGTCTTTGGTGTTGTTGAGAGCGGCTGTGGCTTCTGGGACAATATCGTGGCCAATGCTCGATTTATATGAACATCCAAGCAAGTCCTGTAGAAATAAAGGCGAACATACAAGCCTTTCACATGCAGGCGACAGATTTGTCAAGCCGAGGGATCCTCGTTCTCTTCTATTGTCTATACCCCTTTCACTCCATACTCTACCCCGGACTTTGAGCGAGAATTGTGGGGAGCCAACCAACGAGGCCCGCTCACACACCTAGTAAAGTGCGAAATTCGGCCCAAAGGCCGAGAATCGCTCATCGCCGTCGCGGGCTCGCAGCAAGAAGCGAAGTTCGCAGTATTCCCGCGGAACGCAAATGCAGCCACTCGGGGATAGTGCCCAATGGACGGTAATGCGAGGGGTTGCGTCGAAGCAGGAAAAGAATGCAAATCTCAACGCTGCTTTTGAGTAATTCTGCCATCTCCTGTGCCGGGCCGGTCGCGGCCATTAATGCAGTGCTGTCCAAGGTATATAGAAAACCAGAGAATTTCCTGCAGCACAAGTAATCGTGGTGTACTATTCATCAAACCCAGCGGCCATGGGTTCATATTCGGAGGAAACGGCTCTGCAGCTGTGCAACATCGTGACCCCGGTTGGAATGCTTGGGTATGGCCTGGATCAGGACCAGCTTGACCAAGGGCTTGAATACTGCGTTGCGACGGGTGCCCCAACCGCTATCATACTTGATTCTGGATCCACAGATGGCGGCCCCAATAATCTAGCGTTGGGCAAAATGACAACTTCGAGGCGAAACTATAAGCGTGACTTGATGAAGATCCTGAGCTCCTCGCACAGATTCCAGGTCCCGGTCTTGATTGGCTCCGCTGGAGGAGATGGTAGCAACGAACATGTAGAAGTGCTGGCCAATATCTGTCAGGAGATCACTGCAGAGCCAGGGAATGTGTAAGCCCCGCGCTCATTACTTGCGACGCATGTGCTGATACAGTACAGGTCATACACCCTCAAGACAATCACGATTTTTGCCGAAGTGTCGAAAACATTGGTGTCGGAGCGTCTTGCCGGAGGAGATATCTCCGGCTGTGGGTCAGGTGTGCCGTCGATGTCGCAGGCAGATATCGACGACTGTCCGAGGATCCTGGCGCAGATGGGACCTGAGCCATTCGTGCAGGCAATGGAAGATAGGCCGGATTTCAACCTGGTCATTGGTGGCCGCGCGTACGATCCAGCGCCATATGTGGCCTTCGCGACATTCTGTTTCAGACGCATATTTGGCAGCTCCCAGAAGGCATGCTCCAGCGAAATCCTCGGGCCTTCACGCACATGGGCAAGATCATGGAATGCGGCGGCCTCTGCGCACGGCCAAAGTCGGGCGGGGCGATGGCAATGTTATACCAAGATGGCACCTACGACATCCGCCCACTGAATCCTCAAAGCAGGTGCACCGCCCTCTCTGTCGCTGCACACACGTTGTACGAGAAGAGCAGACCAGACTTGCTCTATGGTCCCGGTGGCTTCCTGGATGTCACCAACTCCCGGTATGAAGAGCTCGCCGACGGACGTACAGTGCGTGTCCGAGGAGACTATTTTCGAACGTCTGAAATGCAAGGATTGCCATATCAGGTCAAGCTGGAGGGAGCAAAGATGCTGGGCTACCGAAGCATGTACTTTGGCAGCTTGAGAGACCGTGGGTTCATTCTGTTCCCGGTGCGACTTCAACTGACCCCCTTTACAGCCATTCTCATAAGCCAGTTGGATGACTTCCTGGGGCGCGTCGAAGCCTATGTTTCCCAACAGCACGATGGGGTCCAAGAGACCTGGCAGCTTAAATTCCACACATACGATGGGAGGAATAAAGACGCTCCATCGAAGACAGAGGTTATTCCAGGGGAGGTTTTCTTAGTTGGAGAGGTGCTGGCAGAGACCCAAAACCTCGCTACCGCCTTGGCCGACACGGCACGCATCGCCACCGTTGTAAGTCGGTCCAACTTTTGATTCGATCTTGCTGACTTCCTCTAGCATGGCCCATATCCGGGACAGAAAGCCACAAGCGGTAATTTCGCGTTTGGCATTTGTGGCACAAAGACCGTCGAGCTCGGGCCCTGTGCCGAGTTCAGTATTTATCATCTGATGAACCTAAAGCCTGGTGAGGAGCTCGCCTTCAGAGAGCCCTCGGGCAACGGACTCTTTCGATGGCAATTTCAGAATTTCGGCCACGGTGACAGCCAGGAGCCTAAGGAAGACCATATTTATCCAGGCACTGCTCGACCAGTCCAACAGCTGAACGACACAAAGCCAAGAACCTCCGAGCAGGAGAGACAACGGGCAAGTCCGGCCCGTCTTATCCCATCTGGACCCTTAACGCTAGGAGATGTCGCCAGCGTTATACGTTCCAAGAATGCAGGCCCATTCGAGATCACCTTCGATGTGATGTTCGAAACGCAAGAGTTGTACACTGCGGTTAAAGGTTCCGGAGTTCTGAGCCAGACGCTGATTGAAATACTATACGACCTAAGCCCTGAAGAGGTTGTATGGTGCGGTTGGTTTGACCAAGCGCGAGCATTCAAAGCGACGTTAAGAAGGCGGAAATCGCAGCCGACGGCTTGTGGTGGATTTGGGGAAACTGATGTTCATGGTTCACAGCAGTATATCCCACTGTTCCGGAGCACGTTCCCGGAAGATGTATCGGAGACGCTACGGGGGCTTCTTAAAGTCTGAACTGCTGCAGCCTGATAGGCCATTGAGGGGGCATGAGATTTAGAAGCGTCTCAAATGAAACCAGAACGTATAAAGGTTTACAGGTTGTCAGTGGCGGAACTGTCGAGGTCGTAGGCGCTGAAGTCAAGCATTTGTAGGAATGATTGATCCCAAATATTGTCAGGTATCGGATAATCCTGTTCAAAGGACTCTAAGTTGGAATTGCTCTGTGAGGCAACCTCTGGAGTCATCGACTGCTGCTGGTCAGATCGCAAGTCTGGTGAGGAAGGGTTGATTTTTTGCAGCCAAGCGGTCTTCAGATTTCGCTTCCCACGAATGTTTGAAGCCGCGATGAGAGCGCTCCACGAGATAGAAGCAACGCCGCGGTCGTCGATTTCCTCACTGGTATCCGAAACCTGCACTTCGCCATGCCGACAAAGGACCTCGATGACAGCAGCTGCTCGACCGGGCTCAGCAAACCGGTGCGAAGTGAACTCTTTGAGCTTAGCATGAACCATGAGCACTTTACTCCGAGACTCTGCTTTTTGTTCTCCTTGGCAGGCCGGATTGAGGACGAAGTATCTGAGAAGGAAGAATGTCGCAAGTAGGGCGCCGGAAAAAAATTGTTTAGGTAGAGCGCGATAGACGTCGATCAAGCGCGTATCTGGAGACCTTATACCGTCGCAGTAGATGTCAATGAGGCGATGGGCAGCTAGCATGCCGAGCTTCTGATATCTGGTGACATGACCTTTGATGTCCGGGTGTCTTGTCTGTCCCAGTCGGGATTTCATTTTGAGTAATGCCAGCGTATATAGGTGGAGCTGTGTGGTGTCGAGATGGAGGGCGAAGTATGCATCCGATGAGCTGCAGTATCGGTCATTCACACTGTTCAACTCCTGTTCGCACATCTGAACAAGGGCCTCGTGTACACTAGGCTCAGCTCCTCCGACGAGACAGTCGTGGTATTTGGCCATGCACCGCTGGACGTCAACCTCGAAAGCGAGCCTCTGCGGAATCTGGTTCTTTTCAAGATTGACGTCTACCACACTGAGTTCGTTTGGGCTCTTCACCATTGGAGGGTTTCCGTGCGATATCGATAGACTAGTAGCCCGCAATTAGCGGTGCCCCAAAGACGGAGCTTAATTACCCACGCGGTGTGTGTAGCAAAGCAACCCAGCCAGGTTCTCGACATTGCTTGCCGATCATCTTGGGGAAGGATAGCGAGGGACCGGGAGCTCGAGCCAACCGAGCGCTGTAAGCCAAGGTAGTGGGAAGCCTGCATGGCAATGGTGCTATACATCAGGCTTGGATCCTCGGGCTGGTACATGACCGGCAGCGGCCACATACACATGATCAGGATAGCTTGAATTGTGTGTAGAGAATGTGGTGTTCGAAGCACGGTCCGCCCGAGCAAGTTCGAGTAAGGCACAGTTAGTTGATTTGCCTTCATGACATATTCTTTGTGGTGACGGCTGGCGGTAAAGAGAATGGTCCAGAACAAGAACGGACTCGTCTCTTGCAGGGCGCTGGCGGATATTCGTGTATCGACCACCGGCAGGTGGGGATGGAATGCTACGTAGAACCTCCATTTGTCAGATCAAAGACGCACACAGGGCCTGAAGGTACACACAGAGAGAAGAGGTCGCGGAACTCATGTCCCTGGAAGACACAGTCCTCAAGGTTGACCTCTTGAAGCTGGCAATGGCTATCGTCGGCCTCAGTCGACCGAAAGGGGCTGTCAAGTACCGGTTTGCCGTTGGGCGACAGCTGCTGCGACACCCGCTGTGAGGGTGACCCGCGCGAGTCTGCATCTTCAACCAGCGGGTCGGTGAAGTGGCTCTCGTCCTTGCCGGCGCCATGCTTCGACGCGTGTAGGGATTGTTTCAATTGTCGAAGTTCGTTGGTGACGTTTTGAAGCCGCCTACGGCATGGTCAACACGGCCAGGGATATCAGAAAAGCACTCACAACCGGGCAGGTGTCCGCTTGAAGCTGGAATCGATCACGCAAACTAATTCCCGCCTCACGCATCGGGCACATGGGCGGGGGAAGCTCTCGCTCGCGTCACATCGCAGCTGGGCAACATTAGACTTCCCTGCACATGAGATGGGATAATGGAAATCCGAACTTTGACTTGCTTGCACTCAGTGCACGCTTTGACAGGGCGCCTCCTTGCCATTTAGGCATGACTAAATGGTTTGTCCAGTACGCGGTGGTGAGTAATTACAAGTCGGGGATGTGAAAATGAAGAGGCTCGTTCGAGACCCATCGGCGTGTCCCGCAGAGCCAAGGACCGAGGGCGAAAACTCCAAACGCCAGCCCCGAGTTATGGGTTTGACGCAATTTAGTGAAGCCGATTTGAGAGCAGGATCAGCAAATATAGCAGAAACAGAAGGACGCAAGCAGTGATAATAATTCTGAAGAATTCTTTTCTCATTGAAAGCTAATCTAGCTCCATGTCTTTCTCTGACCGTCTTTGCAGAGAAATCAACCTAGCCATCATCCCTTCATAAGAGTGATGCAGAAAATTCTATGCCATGCAAGAGGTATCATCGTTCCCATGTCCCATTGACAACCCAACGCCGATATGATTGACACCGAATCCAAAGCCGCTCATTTGCTTTTGTTCGTCAAATCGTTTAGTCAACCTCCTCGACAGTCGGGCCATCATCACCACCATGACCAGCACCACCAGCACCAGGGAATCCACCAGGGCCGCCAGCTCCAGGGAAGCCACCGCCGGGCATTCCACCTGGCATGCCACCTTCACCACCAGCGCCGTAGAACTTCATCATGATGGGGTTGGCAACACCTTCGAGCTCCTTCTGTTGAGCCTCATACTCATCCTTGGTGGCGGTCTGGTTCTCGTCGATCCAAGAGATGGTCTTGTCGATCTCGGCCTTGAGCTTCTCCTTATCAGAGGCATCAAGCTTCTCGTCAACCTTGGAATCGGAGAGGGTGTTCTTGAGAGAGTAGGCGTATGATTCCAGACCGTTCTTCGCGGAGATACGAGCGGACTCGGCCTCATCTTCAGCCTTGTACTTCTCGGCCTCGGACAGCATGCGCTCGATATCTTCCTTGGACAGACGGCCCTTGTCGTTGGTGATGACAATCTTGTTCGACTTGCCGGTACCCTTCTCGACGGCAGAGACGTTCATGATACCATTGGCATCAAGATCGAATGTGACCTCAATCTGAGGAACACCACGGGGAGCAGGCGGGATGCCGGAGAGCTCAAACTTGCCGAGCAGGTTGTTGTCCTTGGTACGAGCACGCTCACCTTCGTAGACTTGGATGAGCACACCAGGTTGGTTGTCGGAAAAGGTAGAGAAGGTCTCGGACTTCTTCGTGGGGATGGTGGTATTCCGCTTGATGAGAGGGGTCATGACACCACCAGCAGTCTCGATACCGAGAGAGAGCGGCGCAACATCGAGCAGGAGGATTTCGTTGGTCGACTTGGAAGAGGTATCGCCAGACAGAATAGCGGCCTGGACTGCAGCACCGTAGGCGACGGCCTCATCGGGGTTGATCGACTTGTTGGGTTCCTTGCCATTGAAGAAGTCGGAGACAAGCTTCTGGATGCGAGGAATGCGAGTAGAACCGCCGACCAAGACGATCTCGTGGACCGAGGACTTGTCGATCTTGGCGTCCCTCAGCACTCGCTCGACAGGCTCCATCGTGGAGCGGAAGAGGTCTTGGCATAGCTCTTCGAAACGAGCACGAGTGATGGAGGTGTAGAAGTCGATACCCTCGTAGAGGGAGTCGATTTCGATAGATGTCTGGGCGGAAGAAGACAGAGTGCGCTTGGCACGCTCGCAAGCGGTGCGGAGACGTCGGAGAGCACGGGCGTTAGAACTCAAGTCGCGTTTGTGCTTTCTTTTGAATTCTTGTACGAAGTGGTTGACCAAGCGGTTGTCGAAGTCCTCACCACCCAAGTGAGTGTCACCAGCAGTAGACTTGACTTCGAAGATGCCTTCTTCGATGGTCAGGAGCGAGACATCAAAGGTACCGCCACCAAGATCGAAGATGAGGACGTTGCGCTCACCCTCGGTCTTCTTGTCGAGACCGTAGGCGATGGCGGCGGCAGTCGGTTCGTTGATGATACGGAGGACATTGAGACCTGCGATCAGACCTGCGTCTTTGGTGGCTTGGCGCTGAGAGTCGTTGAAGTATGCGGGGACAGTGACGACGGCGTTGTTGACGGTGCCACCAAGGTATGACTCAGCAGTCTCTCTCATCTTTGTGAGGACCATTGACGAGATCTCTTCGGGTGTAAATTGTTTCTCCTCGCCTTTGAATTCGACTTGAATGACTGGCTTGCCTCCCTTGTCAATGACCTTGAAGGGAAAGTGCTTCATGTCGGCTTGAACTTCGGCGTCAGCGAATTTCCGGCCGATCAGTCGCTTCGCGTCAAAGACGGTATTCTGAGGATTCATAGCGACTTGATTCTTGGCGGCATCACCAATGAGACGCTCAGTGTCGGTAAAGGCGACGAAGGAGGGGGTAGTCCGGTTGCCTTGGTCGTTGGCAATAATCTCAATGCGGTCATCTCGGAAGATGCCTACGCAGGAGTAGGTAGTACCTAGATCGATACCTATTGAGGGTCCGTTAGCCTGCTGTCGCTGCTGCTGGTGAGGCTGCGGGGTTGACTTACCAATGGCTGGTCCCATGTTTGTCTAGAGAAATGAGAAAATGTGATAGTGTTCGTGTCGAAAGGAATTAATGGTACAGGAGTCTTATGAAGACTTCGTTCAAGTGAGGATTTGTGTCTGATTTGAGGATGAGGAAAGAGAGAAAGTCAGTCTCTGGTCAGTACATTTATGGGATTTTTGGTCGCCAAAAATTTCGCCAAGCGGAGGGCGGGATGCAGTGGCCGAAGGCTTTAGAACCCTTTCGAACGTGGTGGAATCAATGTGATTGTTCTGGCTGTCAAGCTCCGGGCTCTGCTGGAACGTGCTAGGCTACTCATGCACCTGCCGGGAAGACCTGGAAACATGCAACGAACCTACGTGAACAGTCTTTTCACTTTGCTGCTATTATCGTCACTGCTGGTCACCGCGTGAACTGCGATACAACCTGTCTTGATGAAGCTGCAGCGAAGCTTCCACAGCCGTCTCGCATGCGCCCTGTTACGTCATAGGGCAGCCGGAAAATTTAGGCGAGGCTGAAGTCATTCAAAGCGGGGCTCCCATTGGAAGCACTGCTGCAGCCGTGGCCTGAGACAGACAGCAGAATCTAGAATCATGTCATTTTCACTACCCAGTACGGATGGGTGACGGAGTACTCCAGTCTTCATGGTGGCATTGTGCCGGTTTCAAGCTGTCCAAGTGGTCGTCTACCCAGTATCTTCTATCGGGTTACTCTATTCATATCCGCCACACGGATGGTGTCATGCAGCGTGATCAACAGTCACAGTCCGCAGTCTGAATGAGGTGTGGGATCCTCCCTCACCAGCAGAAACTCCAGACGCAGTTCGGAAGACTGTGCTAGACGCAGAGCTCCTTGAAAGGCTCCTGCCAAGATTATCCACATTATGCATGTTGTCTCCGGTCTCGTTGATTGTTCTGGCCGCTTCTCTCCGCCGCTGCAGCCATGGTCTGAAGTTAACTGTTAAGGATGAAAGATCAGCACTTCTCTGGCTCAGCATGAGGAGTTTGGATTGTCACTTGCAGTATCCGCCACAGGCGAAAACCCCCAACCATAAAACAAGTTCTGATCCATATATAATCATTCCCAGGACATCCAAACTCGGCTGAAAGAATACCGAGATGAGTGAGGTGAGGTCACCCATTGCATCGATGCCCACGAAGAGGAATGAAATGCCCCTCACTGTTCTCTCCATGTAGATGTCCACGTAATGCCTCAACACACCGGCACAAAGAAAGCACGCGGACAAGACGGCCATGAAGGTAATGGGCCACTCCACATGATCATGTCTTGCGCGCCTCAGTGCAAATATCAGGCCACACTCGACCCCGCCCATAAGGGCAGTAACGGGAGTGACGACAGCCAGTGACTTGGTCAACGGCCACTTGTTCCCGTAATACTTGCATTGCATCCAAGTGAGCAGGCTCAGGAAGGTCAGTATCTGCGGTTGAACGCGCAAGGCGATGTTGAAGTTCTCGACAATATTGTAAACTCCTAGCGGAACACCCGCGCATGCCCACAGAAGCATCATCGTCGGCTGCAGGCCGGTAGTGTCATGCCGGCGGTAATTGATGATAATCTGGGGAATGAGCTACGGAACTGGAAGTGAGCTCGCTCTGCCATCTTGCGATGTCTCAGAATAGCCTACCTGAACAGACCAGCAAACTGCCCCCGTTACACCGAGGACGTTGGCGGCTATGGGTACGTCCATCTTGCTTCCGCAAAAGCATTCCGGATATATTACAGGCCACTCCTATCACAGCGAAAGCTTCAGCGAGCTGCCTTCGACGTAGCAACAACATTCAAGAAGAAGAGCTGCAATTTTCTCAAATATTTAGCCCAAGTAAACAAGGCACTTTAGGTCTTGGCCGGGTAGTGCTTCCCGAAGAAGCCTAGCCTCAACCTCGCTGTCCTTGGCAGTCGAGCCGCGATCGACTGGCTGCGCAGTGCGGCTCTGGGAAGAAACCAATCCACGGTGAATTGCTCTTTGCACTGTGTCAACCACCAACAACTCACTCTACACTTTTCGCCTCTCTGACTGGCGCGCTTGATACATACGACCTCTCACATCATTCCCCGCGTCCGTGATCATGTCAGCGAATGGCGAAACCGTGCCCCAGGGCACCAGTGAAGTGGCCGATGTTGGCAAAGGGAAGGGAAAGGCGACTGAGCCGACGGAAGTAACCATGGAGGAGGATGATGATGAGGAGGAGTCCGCTGAAGAAGAAGAAGAGGTACAACCCAGAAGAAAAATATCGTCTCCGTCGGCCCTTACTGACTTTGTTCGTCTCTTGTAGCAACCCGAACCTGAAGAAGGTACATTTGTCCTCCCCTGAGCCAAACATCACCTCACTGGTCTCTCTGATTTTCGCGCACACGAGCCCTCCTACGTACATCACGAGAACTTATTCTCTGAGCGCTCAAAATCACATTTGCGATACGGGCTAACCCGCACTTAGATGACGAGATGGATGAGATCGACCTGGACAATATCGTTGAAGGACGCACCCGTCGCAAGCAAATCAACTGGGCCGAAGCTGCTGAGAAGTCGAAGGACGCCGGCGACGAATTAGACGAAGACGAAGACGACGAGGATGAGGACTTCGAGGCACCTGACGACGAGGACGAGGAGATGAAGGGTTGAACAACCAGCCGAACGGGACCTGCGCATTCTAGCGGAAGGAGCATAAAATAGGGGAATGTGTGCGCGGTTGGGCGCTGAGGGACTATGACACTACGTCTTGGTCGTTGGTATTCGCGTTCTGGATACCTCCATCCATCGCTCACGGATTTCATCTCAGCACAACTACCGTCTCGAAGGCCCTCCATCACCTCATCCCTGGCGCAACAACTTGTACCACATCATTTCGGGAAGCATTGTGTATCAAGGGTTCCAAAAAAGAAAAGGCGTCTCGGGAGTCATAGTAACCTGCATGGTAGGCGAAGGGACACAAAGATATTGCTCGCCTGCATTGGAGTGAGATACCCTCAAAGGCGACTCTAGATATGCCACATCGCAAGATCAAAGAGAGCCGAAGCAATCCAAAGAAACAGTCGACAGTTCACACCGACTATTTTTTCCCCCTCTTCCTATGACTCCCACTCTCTCACATTTGACAATGGCGGGCGCGTTGCATCGATCCTGGACCTTCATTCTTGACTAAATCGCACGCCAGCGGGTAGCACGTACGCAGGTGGATGACTGGCGATGTTGCTCACCGTACAGAAGTCAATCTTCGGGTTCAGAATCAAATCCCTCGTCCTGGTAGAAAACTCGCGACCTGACTTGTACTGCAGTGAGATGATGCTCCAACTTTGGAACAAGAGCACAAAGGCGTTCCGTTTGCCGCAGGCCAATCGCGCGTAAAGAAAGGCCTGAAGCTCGTCGTCCCATGCTATTGACTGTTCAACTACAGGACGTCGTCGTGGGGAACCTGGCTCGACCTGTCCATGAGTCTGACTTTGCTTCAGGGCGAGGCCGGCCTCAATCTAACGTCATTCACCCATTCATCCATCCCTCCATCTATCCATCTCCGCACGATCCCCGAAGGCTCGATCGACTTCATCTCACACAGCACGAAGCGCCGACGACACGCAAGCACTTTTGAAAATCTCCGATCTGATCCTGCCCTCTCTGCGCTTACACGAGTCGTCCAAAAGCTCTACTGCGATCTCTCCTGCGGAGCGGGAGTTTCCAAAGCACGCTCTTCTGCCTCGAACTGCCGCCCGTCACTTGAACCCCCTTCCGCCTTCTGCTCTTGATGGTCGGCCTTCATGAAATATTCCCCACAACCCTCTTCGGCGCCTCTGTCTCTGCCGTGGCTAGTTCCTTCCGCCTCGCCGTACAAGCCTTACACAACCAAAATTTCAATCTGAACCTAATCGCCTCGTCCTCGGGGTTAGGGGCTGTGGCCTTCTCCTTTCCTTTTTGCGAGGTCGAAGAACGGAGGACGCATCGTAAGTGATACCTCTGAGAGGCTTTTACGCATCCGGGGTCTTGACAGAAGGTGACGGGGTTGCGCTTGGGTTTGAATGTGGCGAGTTTGCTGCAGAGCGGGCACACAAACTCTGGCAAGGGATGCTGTGCCTGCTCCTGTGCCGCTTGCATGAACCCTTGCGGAAGTGCCGTCGTATGAGGGGCCATCGGAGTCCCAAGCCCGGAGGTCGCCAATGGAGTAGTTGCTGCGCTGGTCGTAGGACAAGCCCCCGGCTCATCGGTGAAGATCAACTCGTTGACGTCCACGACCACATCATCGTCGATCACTTGGCGCTCCTTCAAATTCGCCAGGAACTCAAAGAAGCAAGTTGAGAGTTCATTACCTCCGGAGTTCCTTAACCACTCTTTGTGTTTCCTCGTAAACCTAACGAGTGAGTTGGAAATGTAGGCTGGATGCTCTAGTTGCTCTTCCATACGGTGGCGGTCCCAGCGCTTGGCCAGCTCGCGTTCGTACGGAGACCAGTTCCCCTTCTCCGCGATCAGGTCCAGACGTTCCATCTGCATGGCGATTAGCCACTTGTTGTCGATCTCGTCGTCCGATTCAGAGCGCGGTCCTTCGCCGGGTGAGACAGGGCGATTGGAAACCGACGTGTACATGCATTGGGGCTTGTTGTTACCTCGTGATTCAAGCGTGATGGGTCTGATCTTTCTGCGGCGGGCACGGCGGAAATCAGGAACGTCTTTCGCTAACGGGTACCCTCTGGTCGGTCTGCTGGAAGGTTGGAGCTTGATCGGGCCGCGTCCGCCTATCCAGCTGTGGTCTCCGGACAAGAATGCTTGAAGGTCGAATGGTGAGGTTGGCGCAACCCACAACATCTCTCCGTCATCTTCCTCTTTCCTAACATTGGGCCGCCTAGGTTGATCCACCTTGATGTGAACCTGGGACGGTCCGTTTGTAGCTCGGTCTATGCCTGGCTTCACTGAAAAGGTGTACTTCGTGTGCGTTGTCGTGAGGTGGAATCGCAGTTCTTCCAACTCGCGAAACGGTCTCCCCGTGCATATTGGACATCGGTAGCCCTTGACCGTGGCAGTTCGAAATTCTTCCGCCACCTCTGCCCTCCTGACCATGCCGCCAGGGAAGCTGTAGCATACTACTGGCTGGTTTTCTAGAGCCGGATAGGGAGGAACCCTGTCCTCCAAGGTTGTCATCAGAGGTTCGGGTCCCTGTTGTTTTGGCCTTCGACGCGTATGGGTCCCGTTAGGCTGGTCCGGTAGGAAAGAGTTAAGATCCAGTCCTCTGTTCTCCTGTGCAACGCGTCCAGCGCCAGCGTTTTGCCACACCGATCTCACTTGAAGGCCGTATTTCGTCCTATATGTTTTCCCCTCGCGTAGGAAGAAAACGCTGAGCGGAACATTCATGTCTGGAGGCGTTGGTAGGTGCGTATATCGAGCGACAATGGCACCTTGCAGCCCCTCAGACCCACTCTGCTTGATGTCGTGGCCAAAATGGTCGCCATCGCTTTTGCCCAAAATGGGTATCGGTGGCCAGAGGCGGTCAGTTTTACAAGGAATGATTTTCAACTCCAGAAAGTACTTGTCAATCACCTCCAGGGCCGTCGTGTTGTTCGTGGTGACAGGGACGCGGAGTTCCTCTGCGCTGACAATAAAAGGCTTGTCGAGTTCGACGTCCACAAAGTGGCCGTGGGCGCCATTCTCTACTCCAGTCACATGGCAGTAAGATGTCTTTGAGGTGAGCGGTACCCCGGCACACCCATCTCGGTTGTCCCATATTGTCAAGTGACATAAACACCTGACCTTGTCGCGTTTTTGTCGTTTAGCAGGTCTCTCATCTTCACCGAGAGAATTCGTCTTGAAATTCAGCTTTTTCCGAATGTTACTCAAATCAAGCATTAGCTCAGCGCCGGCTTGCTGGTGGACCCTTTTCACAATTTGTCTGAATCTGTGACTTCGTCGTATATTGGTCTCCGTCTCCGTATCTCTTGACCGAGGCGGGGGCTGGATCGTCGCCATGGCGGTTCTCGTTGTCGAGGCTTGACGCCGGGCGGTAAGAGGATTCGCCGAAGGGAGCTCTTCGTTTGTTGTGTCGCTACTCAGCACCTCAATTAACCCACTAGCCCTCGGAGTAGTTCTTGCCGAGGCGTCGCCGGTGTTGTGTGGATTTGCAGCAGATAAGGGCCGTGAAGTCTTAGAAGTGGGGTCTTTTAGTCGTTCCCTGTGGTGCTCTAGGACGCGCAAAATATTCCTCTGTAGGAAGAAACGCTGCCGACTCTTTGTCCGCTCTAGTTCCCACGTGAAGCGCCCGACCAGATTTTGAGTAAATAGCCTATGCCTCTGCGAAGTGCTGGGGTGATTTTGGATCCCGTTCTCCATGCTGGGCAGTCTAAGCCAACCCGCTGTGGTTTTGTCCTAAGCCCATGGTCAGTGTCACAACAGACTGTGGCGCTCCTGTCTAACTTTGGGTCGATAGCCAAGCGCCAAACAAGCAATGATCAAACAGAGATCGATTGTGTTTAGAATTCCAGCGACCAGAACTCTATCGAAAGGGATAGCGACAATACTGACAAAAAATCAAATCCATCTGTCTCAGAAGTCCCTTAGTACAACGCGCCTATTTCGTGCTGAGCGAAGCTTCAAAGGAAGCGCGGGAAGGCCCATGGTGTACGGGGCTACGAGGTCCATAGGTCTTTCCCAGAAGTCGTCTATTGAAACGCGCCATGTGGATCCCCGCCGCTCTACACAGTCAGCACGACCAACCGTTTGTATCACTGCCGAGGTGCATTCCCTTCTCTTAGCGTAATCCGAACAGGTTACTCGGTTAATACATGTACATGAGCGGTCGCCGCCTAGAACTTACATTAGTAGAGTAAATGGGATTCTAGTTTAGCTTGCTGTGTCGGCGATGCAGCCGTCCAGCCTGTAATGCATCAATAATCTTGAGGTTAGGGCATCTCGGAGGCGAGATTGGCACTTTTCCGGGGGCGGACAGCTGATTAGAGAATGACGTGTCATTCTAGAGAAAAGTTCTGACCATCCACTAATTGATTATGTTGAAGTACATAAACAAGACGTCTGACAGCCTAATTTGCGGCTCGTGTATTTTCCGCTGCATGAGGCTTGTCAAGTCGAGGGAGTACAAACAGCTTCTGAGCCACTCTCGAGTCCAATCATCTTCGCACTCTTCTGCTTGTTGGATCATCCACATACACGGGCGCCGCCCATCGAACTTCTTGAAGAATAGAATGAAGGGAGGAGGCGCACGCTCTGGGTTAGGTGGTTGTACACGGCTTCCCAGATATGTGTGAGGTCAAGTGTTCGAAAATAGGAAGAAGTGTTGATCTTAAGTTCAGCTGAAGGTTGAAAAGAGGAGACGCTTCGGTTTGATTCTCCCAGTTACCTCAAGTAGAAGGTGGAAAACTGGATGGAGGCAGGCATAGAAGAAAGTGAAGGCAAGTTGAGGCGGAGGTAAGGCGACCTCAAAGCTCCTCTTAAGACTGGAGGAAGACCTGCACGGCGGGCAATACCTCGCATTCTTTGTCTGGTAAGTCTCCCACCGTCAATCCATTGGGGGTGATGGAGTCAAGGCTATCATGATGCTGTCGCCACTGGAGGTTCATTTGTGAGACGGCGTCGCTGTGGCGAAACGGACGACGACGTGCAGTTCCGGTCGTCTATGCCATTGTTTCTTGTAAGGATATGATCAACGCCAGAAGACACATCCTCGAACGTCAATCACATCGACTTCAAAGTCGGGTTTTAATCATTCATAATCCTCACAGGGACGCAGACACTCTCCCCGAGGCCCTACGGTGCTGATATCCAATTCCAGAATTGTGAGTATTTCTGAAGCGACATAGACTCATTCCCATTCACGGCCAGTCAACTCTCAGGGTTCGAAAGTGAACTGAGCAACAGTTTCAGCAGTTCGTGCCACGGGTTCGGCTCGAGTATGAAGGTGACTGCGTATACAAAACGACGCAGGGTAGCCTCCCACCTGTCACCTAGCCTGTCTATATTGCACAACTCTGCTGTGTATCCTTCTGCGTCCAAACTCCGATCGAGCTAGAAACATTTTCTTCTCAGGGCTTCGGCGGTCGGTGCTTGCCTATCGATCAGCGTCGCCTGTTAAAGCAGCGTTAATACCCGACTTGGGGAAGAAGAGAGCCAAGCAGATGCTGTGACTGCGACCGGATTTGAAATAATCAACATACAGGCAGGGCCAGTAACTATCGGATCAAGTGATGCCTTTTTTAGATAGCCATGACTCTCACCCTATCGCACTCTCGGCCCAAATTCGATCACAATCTGCACCGAGATTTCATAAGACGCAGTGGGTGAGGATGGTGAAAGTCTGATCAAAACAAACGGCAGCATGCCAACGCTTTGCAGGTACGAGGCGAAGTGAGTTCAAAGTTGATGCTTTTTGCTGGGAGTCTCTCGAATGGGAAAGCCAAGCTGCTCTTGTTCAGACTGGCCACACCCTCCGTTCACTGGGCAGCAGTCATGGCACCGTGGATGGTAGCGACCGCGGCTCACATGTGGCAAGGAGAATCGAACAGAGGTCCATAATTCCAGTAAACAGCATCGCTTGTTGGGCCGTTGGACGACTTCAGAATTTAGACCTTTGGTGCTCAACCTTTCCAACTGAGTCGATCAATCCTCGCAAGTACGTCTATGTCGCCGGCGAATGTACATAGGATCTGCTATGGGGCGCTGCATACGAGGCCGTTAGCTTCGGAATTGCCTTACAATGCTATTCTTCCCAGCATCTGTGTGGCGGCTCCGAGGTGTGAAGCGTCATGTACCGAAAGTAAGCTGGATCTGCATGGTGATACTTTGCAAAGTTCGATTTTCGTCGTCACCGGCTCTTGGACAGCTGTCATGACTTCAGTCAAGGCTGCCGTCCTTGAGCACGAATGAGTATTGACGGGACTGCAGCTCAACCTGGGGCGAAGATGACGTCCTAGCTATGTAAGTACAGTCCCTCCGGGGTCGCAGCAGTCACGTAGGCCAGGCGTCTCGCACCTACACAAACGGACGCTGGTTTGCCCGACCTCCAGCCTAGTCGATTCATAACTCTTTGCGTTGCCTCCGCTAGTGCACAAATGCAGCACCGGCCAACAACCTTAGGTTGGCGCCCTGGTTTCACCCCGATTTTTCAATTGCCAAAATATGGCAATGTGATATCTGCGGCAGTGTCGTGACGGCCCAGGCTCAAAAATTCCTCGAAGGAATGGCACCCGACATGGTGTTCAAACATAAAAGAAGAGGGGCAAGAATGACACATAGAAGTCAGAGGAAGGTAAACTAGGCAGTCATGGACTGCACCTTCCGGTTAAAGCTTCGGTTAACAAAAAATCCGACTTAATGGCCCATCTCCCATACTAATTGGGCGAAGGGCGCAGTGCGGCGGTGTTTGAAAGTGATGCGCTGGCACGAGGCAGATGAACTAATGAGCGTGTGCCGGGAGAAGTTGGGGTGTGGGAGGCGGTTGCCTTGCAGCTGGAGGGGCGGTTAGCGCGCGTCGGTCTCTTGCAAAAGCAAGCTCTACAGGCGCATGCCTTATCGTCTGCGTCTGGGCTAGTTCAAGCATGCACTCTGCCACTGTAGACAGGGCGAGTCCTACGAATCAGGCCCTGAGACGCCCAGACTAGACCTGTAGACATCATGCGGCTCTACAGGTCATGATGGTATGGTATTAAACAGCTCATCCGACACGGAATTTCTCCTCGAGGTGGTACACAGTTCCAGCACAGCCTTGGATCCGAACTATTCCGCAGTGGCAAACTCGATATGCACGTCTCGGTCACTGAGATGGAGGAGCTCAGCACCAAAAGCAGTCGCAGTACCGTTTCCACACTCCCGATGTCCGCCTTACAGCCGAGACCGCTCTCAAAGACCAAATCATGGAGAGCGGCAGTGCTTTCAAAGATAGGAACATCAACAGGGGCTGGAAAGGGATCCATGGAGACTGAACTTGAAGGCATGTGCATACCAATCGTTCGCGACGGAGAATGGATCTGACCACCATGCAGCTGCAATGCTACAAAGAGCCACGATCAAATTCGAGACTGTCACCCAGAGACTCCGTCTAGCCGTGACTGGAAGGGAAGAACTCGATGGCCTGCGGCAGAAATCGTGGTTGTGGTACCTCAAGCACCTGCAATGGAAACTCGTCCCTCTCTGGGATAGTCTGATGCTTGACACTCTTGCAGGGGTGAAGCAAGGCCAGAAGCACGACGAACTTTCCGCAATGACCGAAGTACGCCACATATTTGGAGAGATTGCTGGGAGTCTGTTCGGCTATGGGGAGATAACGCTGGCTGACGTTGCGGATCGGCTGAAGAGTGTCACTGTCGAGGATGAAAACAAGGATGCGGGTACCGTGTCTCTGTTGCGTGACACCCATGGAGACTTACCCACTCACCTAGCTTTCCAGGTGACTGGATGGCTGACTGGCCTTTGGGATCCATTGGCGGATGTGGCCAGCCCATCCTTTCGGCTGACAGGACACCTCCCACCCCGTCGGCGAGCTGGCATTCGCCCCGATCCAATAATTCGCAATACCAATCTTCCCATCAAAAGCTGGCAAAATCAGCCTCTTCATCGTGTTGCCGGAAGGTTCGGGAAACTATTTCCCAGTCCAAGTCTCTCCATCCATGACGAGACGCTTGGAAGCCGAGACGTTGAGTCTGCGTGTGTGACAGCAGCGTATATCTCATGGCACAGTTTAAAGGATATTGTGGGTGTGACACTCGAGTGGACGGCGACGTTAGGCCAGCATCTGGAGTACAATCAGCAGGAGAAAAAGCTTTATGTCTTCAAGCATCCGTCGATCTGCTTGTTGCTTTGCCGTGACGACCCACAGACACTCCTCTCCGATGTCTTTCTACAGCAACAACGAGAGCATGCATCAAGCCAACCACTTGGTGTGCTGCAAGGAGTAGAGTTTGACGGATATCTCGCGGAAGTTCTGCTTTCGTACCAACTGATCTTCGCACGAAACTCCGTGTCAAGGAAAAGCATCAAACGAAGACTCGCTGAGCTCGGCGCAGAGTGTGACCCCCTTCTGAAGACATTATGCACAGCCACCAAGGACAATCAGGACGTGAAGCTGCTATATGCAGAGCTTCATGCAGAGCCGGCAGAAAATTATGTGCCAATTGCCGAATTTCCCTTTCTATCGAAGAAGCTCATCCAGCTACAGAAGCTGAGTATGGGTCGCAATCCTCATTCCTTCCGAAGACTGTGGAGGGATCGCCGCAACTTACTGGCTTGGTTCGCCCTCTGGGCTGTTCTAATCATCACAGTGCCGACCCTGGTCTTCCAGATGTTGCAACTTGTCTTTCAGATCTGGTCACCAACTTGACGAGACGCATACAGCACGGTAATTAGGTTGAGGAGGTCGGCGTCTCGAGCACAAGTTGAGAGGGACTGGTCGAAGGGCATAGCGAATGATACCCGGTCTGTTATCTTCCCGGTGGGTTCTTTGGTTGTAAGAGTCGAGACATTAGTTCGTCGTAGATTCAAGACCGTGTACAATCAGCATTTAGAGCGACCTTCAAGTAGGGATTCAGTCTAATGGGTTGTATGCAAAAGGGGGATGAAAAATAACCGTATTTAGTCAGAGGATAATAATCAATCTTCCTACTTGAAATTGTTGAAGGATCATGAGCGACGCAGGTGGAAAGCGGAATGACGTTGTTCCCTGTTCCGTTCCTTCTTCTGGGGCACGTGAGGGGAGGGGCCCTGCGCGGCGATCATCCGGCCGAACTTCTCTTTCTTCACAATCGACTTTAAGATACCAGCTCACCCACCCATGTTGAATCTTCTCCTGCTGCCGCGTTGCGATATTTGCATGCGCACTGCCACAGTGAAGATGTCACAAGCACGGTGCTCATTACAGTACACGCTTTTATCACGTCACTGCTAACCATTGTCAAACCCTACTCCCCTAACAGGACCTTACTTCATCTCACCTGAAAGCTCATTTAATATCCAGGCTGAACCCGTTCAAGCTCTTGCCAGCAGAGTCCACAGCCGCTGACTTTGCAAAGCCCAACTCCATAGTCTAGAGTTTTGGCTTTAGTCCGACCTTGGCTTGAGCGATGCCGGATGTACGTTCAACCCTCGAGTTTCTGGCCAGACTGCCACTATACGAAACCGAGAAACCATACCTCTATCTACCTGGCAAAGACGAAGGTCTCGACCCAAATGTCGCGAAACTGGATAATCTGGAGTATGAGCAACACTCTGGAATCCTGATACGAGACGTGCGTCAGCATCCTGAACTCAGCTTTGACGATTGTGGCTTCGAATTTCACGAATACCCCTCCCGGTACAAGCAATTTGAAACGGCTGCAGACACTGAGGCATATCGGGCGGAAACTGAACAACTACTAAAGAAGCGCTTCAACGCGGAGAGGGTAATGGTTTACGACATCCGATTGAGAAAGAACGATATTTTCAATCGCTCTGAATTCGATGTCTACGATCCCTTGCTCATTGAAGGTCCAGCGAAAGGTGCCCACAACGGTAGGGACAACGATTGATTCTGCGTGAGAATGGTGACTGACGAAGCTCACTAATTGCAGACGTCACCTTCCATTCAGCCCCTAACATCGTCAAGCGTCACCTTCCGCAAGCAGAGTGCGGCATCTACCTGCAAGCAGGATACCGCATTCGGATCTTGAAGTGAGTTACTGCGCTTGACTGTGTGACAACTAGTCCAGTACTGATAGTCGGAAGCACCTGGCGCCCCCTGAATAAAGTTTTGGAGGACAGGCCACTCGCATTCTGTGACTCACGGACAGTTGACGCGGACGACCTGATGCCAACTGACAGGATCCTTCCAGATCGGGTGGGAGAAGTCTACTACCTTCAGCACAATCCGAATCAGCAATGGTGAGTTGTACACTGTCACAAGAATACCAGCTAAGTCTAGAAGGTATTGGATTGATAAACAGCGGACTGAGGAGATGGCCATCTTCTTGGCATTCGATACGGACCGGAAAGAAGGCGGCGCGAGATGCAAGTCACACATCAATCTCTAATGCTGACCATTCCAGCGGCTAACAGAAGGCGCAGTCTGCCCCCATGTCTCCTTTGATAACCCAAATGCTCCCGAGGGTGCTGCCAAGCGCGAATCTGTGGAATGCCGTGCAATCCTTATCACAAAGGTGTCATGATAGTAATGCTGAGATGTGGCGCAGGTATTGCACAATGAGGAGCTGTCTCTCGGGATATCCAGCCGTGGTCTTAATAACGCAGAGGCCTGAGGGCGAGGCGCAAGTTACTATGCAGAACGAATGGATCGGGGATCGATACCGCAGGGCGGGATCGTTTCCTCATTTTGCAAGTGCGGAAGATGCACCAGTAACTCAAAGCATCACAAACCCAACGATGTAAGCGGAAAATGTCCTCGTGTCCTCGGAGAGGTGCTCCTGTTTAAGCTCTGTGCTCGGTCCACAGCGATACCGGGGAAGGCTAGGTAGGACCTTGGTGCCATATGAGCGGGGGGTGTTGGCATCTCATAGGATATTGCCTCTTCCTCTGATGCGCAAGCGAGGGAATACTGGCAACAAGGGCAAGATGAGAGCTCTAACCAGTGGGCGTAAATACCGAGCCTACCCCAGCTCCGACCTTGAGCCTAGAAAGCGCGAAGAACAGGCATCATGCAGCTAAGTGGGGGGACGGTTTGAACGGCAGGGATGGTCTGGAAAGGACCATCTTTGCTGTTAGACTCAGCCTCGACCTTATCGAGAATCTCGAACAGCGTGAACCGCAATTATTCCGATCTGTTATCGCGGCTGCGTGGCCTTTAGCCACTTCTGCAGACTCCCTGCGCGAGCCGAGCGAGATCAAGAGAGCGAATATCTCCCCCTTCACCGCTTTACAGGCTGTGTTATTCCTTGAGCATTAACCTCGTAATCGGAGGATAGACCGCAGTGAATTGTGGCCATAGGAAATGACTGAGGCAGTTCTGAGCGAGCGTGCCTGACTTACCGTAACCAGCAAGTGAAGTCCCTGGTCACTTGCCCCTCAATGCCCGGTGAGAACAAAGTGAAGTGGCCTCCTGTTTGGCGGAGACATTTTGGGCTGCGCCTCAAATATCCCTCGCTGTTCGTTTCCTTCTGCTTTGTGCAACTACCTGCATATCATTCTCAAATCACAATCTCCTTCCGCAACGGTGAGCTGGCAACATTCCTCGGATCTGAGTGGGATCCCGTACAGCATCCGGACTGACTAACGGCTCGGGCGGTGCTAGGTCGCTAGCGTTCCCAGCGCAATACAGCACAGCCCAACCTCGAAGCGTTCCACGCCCAACCACAACATACATATCACTTCGCGTCGGACCTTCTCTGCAACACCAGTCTCAGCATACATTCCAGGCAAAGGTTGGTCGGTTCCCTCTAAGCACCCATTCTTGGTCATGTCAGGCTAACACAAGGCGTTCTTATCTTCCCAGATGGCTCCCCGAAACGAGTGCGACACCATGCGCGAGATCTGTACGGACTCCGATTTCTTCAAGGCCCTCGACCCCCGTGGTTATCCCGCTGTTCAAGAGAAGGCGCGTCCATGGCAGAAACTCGTCTCCTCTCAGAAGAAGCGCGAATACGGTGCAGTTGAGAAGTTGGTTGTCATCTGTTCCCAGACTCATGACCATGGTTTGTGACAACCTCTGTTGCCCGTGAGCCACGCCACAATCGCTGATTCCAATTTAGGAACTGCCAACCTCGGGGGTTACTAGGTCTCCAGAGCGCAGCCTAGTATCAACGCCCCATTTTGCTCACCAGCAATGTCCGCGGCCTGCCAAAATCATACGTTACTTCAACCATGACTGCGAAGCGCATCACAAATTGACATTGATTTCGGGTCCTCCCTGAGCTTCATGTCGGTTGCAACTCACCTTACTGCAATGGCTTTTCGGACGATGCGGCGGCCAATACGCCTGTACAGACTACTACTACTACTTTTCTACTATGATTTCTGCGAGCGCATGGCGTTGTCGGGATGGGCGGCCTGACTGCTACAGAAGCTACTACATACATAGACTATGGACGATCGTTGAGGTTTGATAAGTAGCTCGAGTCGTTGCGCATAGGCATCATTCAGCTCAATTCAAATTGACCATCCGATCTGCGATTCGAGCAAGCTTGCGGTGGAGTGGTGCGGACTCCGTACGAGTCCCACACGTGTGATGTTACCCCAGACTTCATTGCAGGTCTAAACCTGCTCCACGTTGTATGCGGCTTGTCGTTGCAAGCATTTCCCAACCCGAGCTTCTCACAACCGCTCCGGAATATCGCTTGGTCATCTTTTCCCCCTGCATCTTCCCCAGATCGCCCGTCATCTCCGGCTGTTTTGTCTCGGCTTAGCAAGTGCTACTCGTTTTGGTTGGTTGTCAGCTGCAGGGCGTTGCATTAGGCCGCAAAGCTTCCAACGCCCGACTACAGTGGCACGTTCTTCGAAACCAAGCACTTCCTTCGTGCTATTGGGAGATACTGCCACATAGGCGCATATGCGACAGAGAGCATCGTTTCTGCCGCCTCTTGAGCTTCGCTCCTCTCACATCGAGCGTGGGGGTTGGCGGCGCTCTCCGCGACCATGTCACAACTCACAACTGCAGCACAGGCAGCCACTGATATGCGATACCCCTCTCACAATGCAGTACCGTGCATATGGCCCTTTCCTTGTGTTAATAAACGCGCCCTTCCCGTGCTCAGCTCTTCTTCCATCTGATCTTCTCTGCTTACCCTGTCGTCCCTGAACTACACCTTGTTGTCCTCCAAGTTGTTGCGGCTCTCCGGTCGATTCGGCTTCTGAGCGGGCATTTGAAACTCTCAGCCTTACTGACGTTACTCTTCTGCCATGTCGAGCGGCCAGGCTCTTCCAGTGCCGTCCCACATGCGAGAGGATGAATGGCAGTTAAGTGAGTGGCTCATGGCTTCATTCTTTTCGATCTAGACTGACAGTCGCTTCAGATTTCGGGTATGATAACCTGTTGAGCCTTGTCACCCTCTAACAGCCTCGTTGACCTCTATAGCGACACACGACGGTTCCTGATCGAGCAATTTAAGTACGCAAATACTTTATGGCCGTTAAGCAGAGCCGACACGGAGCAATCAAACGGCTTCACCGACCACGAATCGTTCGGAGGATATGTATACAACGAAAAGACCGCGGCGCAACGAGCCAACCAAGCTATGAAATCGACAGTTCTGCTTGGCCTGACGCAGTTTGACAAGTGTAGGTGCTCTAGCTGGGTTGCTGCCGTTTAGACAGATGTTCGCGGTCTTTGTCTCGGTGTCGAAGTGCTGACTGGGCAAACACAAGGGCTCTGGAGATTCGACGAACTGGTAAAGGAGCTCGTTATCGAATTGACGAATGACACCGATCCAGAAATCGTCGAGGTAGAGACCATTGACACGTCCAACCTTTGGCGTCTTGCCTATCTCAATGTTAAGGTATGAGCTCTTTGTTACGTCGCTGAAGTCGTGCCCGAGTTCTGATACACCGTAGCTCTCGGTCGACTCAGATGTCAAGCTCAAAGCCACCCAACGTTGGATGAAAGAGCTGCAGAGAAATCTGGAGCTTCTGGTCAACTCCATCCGTGGCCAGATAGAGAACAAGACAAACGATATCAACAATGTCCGCACAGAATTGGCTGATACCTTTGAGCCGTTGATTGGCCTTCTCAAGATCTCGATTGACTACATGCAAAGAAATTATGACGGTATGGCCGAGCTCTTCGCTGCACGAAGGATCCTCTCTGATGGTATGTGACAGATACAGATTTTCAGGCCAACTGGATGAGCGACATGGAGCCGAGGCGGGCGGAGACTTACGAGTCTCTGGCCAAAACGATCAGGCATCTTCGAGACGTGACAACCAATAATAGGATCAACCACTCACAAGACGCTCGCTATGGTGCCGACGGGCTACGCCTCCGTAAAGAGCAGATGGATGGTGGGGAGAAGGCGATCTTTCCCCTCGACACTCTTCCGCCCCTACGAGCGGATCATTTCATAGGTCGAGAGAAAGACCTCGACAACATCCATGAATGGCTCGGTCTGCAGGAAACACCTGCTATTCGGACGTATACGATTTATGGCAGGCGTGGCATAGGGAAAACGCAGGTGAGCCCGCAATACCCTGGCCATACTCGCAACAGAACTGAACTTTCTGCGCAGATTGCCTTGGAATATGCCCGGAAGCATAGAAAGCACTACAACGCCGTCTTTTGGATCCAAGCAGAAACTAAGGGTGCTCTCCGTCAGAGCTTTACCGACATTGCTCTAGCGCTGGAGCTCCCTGGCGCGGACAAAAATGCCACCTTCGATGAGAACCTGATGCGTGTGCTACGATGGTTGCGTGAGTACCCTCTCCCTGCACAATATCGGGCCGCTGTGGAACAATCACCTCTACCATCCCGTTTGTGACGGCATTGGCTGACAGGTTTCTGCAGGTCACACGCAGAAGCGCTGGCTTTTGATCTATGACAACGCCGAACGCGCACAGCTGCTCAAGGGATATTGGCCGAATGGAGGACGCGGTGCTATGTTGCTTACATCCCGCTCGTACTACAATTTTCTTGAGGATGATCAACGTCGCGGCGAGACCGTCCAGCTCTTCAGCGACATTGAAAGAAGGAATCTCTTCCTCGCGTGTCTTGGTGAAGCCTGGCAGTCAAATCACCTCAACAGTGAAGACATGATGGTGGAAATTGAGGAGGCAGCCATCTCTGCACTGTTGAAGAAGACCGGTGGCCTCCCCATCGCTATCCGTCATGCGGCCACGCTGATTCTCGACCCTGAAATCAATCCCAGCAGGACGGCACGAGCCCTGATGGAAATGTTCAACGACAGCTACCAGCGTCTTCCGCGACGACAAATCTCAGCGCGCGACCCGCTCGTCCGTGCCTTAGACACTATCTGGAACATCTCGTTCAAGAACCTTACCGAACCTGCCAAGAACATCTTGTCGGGCTTGTCGCTTCTGGCGCCTGATAAAATCCTGATTGACCTGTTTCTACCCAGCAACCAGAACATGCTCACTAGCAAACTCGAGTTTTGTCGGACGGCCTCGCACAATACCAATGTGGTCAAGACAGGTGGCGGCACTTCTCTGCAGACCGTCATCAATCCGTCATCCAGACTCATCGAGGCTATCAACGAGTTGTTCGTCAAGGATCTGATCAAGAAGACCGGCCGTGACATGGCTATACATCGTACGGTACAGGAAGCTGTTAGCTACCAAGGCAAGGATGAGTTGATTGACTTCTTCGATGCCATGGTCCTGTTGCTGTTCGACGCTTTCCCCAAGCAATCTCAAGGCCGACCGTTGACTGAGTACTGGGAGAACTGTCAATTATGGATTCAGCATGTTGTCACTCTGGCACTCAAATATAGGGCCTACACCAGCAACCGACAGGAAGATGATATCCCCCTAAAGGGGATGGCATCTGCCGATATCCTTGTCAAACTCCTCGGCAATGCGGCCTGGTACGTGTTTGGTGGTGTCAAGGGAGGCGGTTGGGCTAACACATGGCATTCATCAGGTACCTCTTCGAAATTGCCGACTACGAAGAAGCGCTGAACCTTGTGGATATTGCGCGCTCGGCCGCCCAAGACAAAGCAAGCCTCGATTACGCTCACCTCCTTAACACCGCTGGCGTGACGTACTACGAGCTCAACAAGCTCCGCAGCGCCAGAGGAGTGATAGAACAATGCTACTCTATCCGGTCCAGCCTCTTGCCAGAAGACCACGCCGAAATCGCAACCATCCTCTCCAACCTCGGCAACCTAGAGACCGCCGAAGGCAACCTCGAAGCGGCCCTCGACTGGCTAGAGAAAGCTGTCGTGATCAGGGAAGCTATCGGCGACGAGGCCGCATCGCTGCTTGCGCTCAACTATCTACAGATTGGCCGTGTTTGTTTCTTGCAAGAGCGATACCCGCAGGCATACAGCATGTATCAAAAGTGCGAAGGCGTGCTGAATAAGGAGAAAGGCCGCAACCGGCTTTTTACTGCTAACATGCATTACGCGTACGGCAACTTGGAGTTTGTACAGGGCCAATACATGCAAGCAGCACGCGCCTACGAGCAGACCAGACAGATCTCGAAGGACTTGAACCCGATGCACCCCCTCACAGCGGCGGCATGCTACAAGTTGGCATGCACCGAGTTCGAACAAGACAACCACAAGAAGGCACTCAATTACCTGTCCAAAGCGTTGGACATTGCTGAACTGAGAGGCACCAGTGAGTTCGATGGAATGGACGGGACTGTTGTGCGCATCCTCTTTAAGCAGGCAGAGGTAATACTGGACGATCCGTTGGGTGATCGCAACGAGGGTACGCAATTGATGAACGACATGCTGTTTAGGCAAAAAGATGTGGCGGAGAAGCTTGAGGTGGACCTAAGAGGATTTGATCAGCTGGAAGATCGGGAGAAGGGATTTGATTTACTGGTCCCCGGATATTTCAGGTAAGGTGGTGAGTGCATGGACAGGGAGATGTGCGGCGCGGCGTCGATGAGCTCCTACGCGTACATTGCTCCAGTCTCCTCTTCTGCATTTGGTGATGTGTTTTGGTCCGGGTCCTACTTCGAGCGAAGGCGTTGGACATGGCTGACTTGCTTTGGAGATTTGGATTTGATGAATTCGATGATCACAACGTACGAAGCTTTGACGATGGAGCTGTGGTTCTGTCCCTCTGCAAATGACTCAATGGAATACTTGAAGGCGTTGGGGCCATTGTGTCCAGCTCATGTGACACTTTGCTTGCTCTTTGAATTTGGGGGTTTGGATAGTGGATTTCCATTGATTCTTACGATTACGAAGTGTTCGTGGCAGAGGTGGACTCGTCGCAGGTCTCGCTCACAGGAAGATTTTGGTAGCGGAATGTACACTAGACGTCACCAAGTCATGATTGTTTGTTCCCTCCGTTCAGGACATCTAGCTCAAGATTGTGGACAATGCATCGAGATATGCGTATCATCGCCTTGCTTTGGATATGATTCTGGCAGCACAGAGAACAATGGACGGGATGTTGAGAAGTTGTAATAGTAAGCTTGTGAAGGAGTGAGCGTACCCCACGGCAGGAATCCGTCGCTGAGACACTGAGTCATCGCCAAGTGAGCCGCATGTCAATGTACCGTAAATCCCATCCCATCGTCGCCTCTTTCCTCTCATCGAACCTCTTCCTCCACTTTTTCATGTCCTCGTGCTCGTACTCTATCTATAATACGAGACCAAATCTTCTCCCAACATCCTACATACATACCTACACCGGGGAAATATTATAGCGACGCCACACCGGGAAGAACGATCCGCGCACGCACACACCACCCATGTCCTGTCGAAGAATAGACCGCGCCAACCTCGTCGGCTGTAACATTGGCGATGTCGCGCTCAGAGGCTGCTCTCAGGCCTGCTGCCCCTACCCTGATGAACAGGTATGTATTCAGTACTCAGTATTCAGTATGCGTGTGCATCCGTACGTGTATAGAGTAATTGAGGAACACGAACAAGCGCTTCCTCTCTCCCTCTCTCCAGCCCCGCCGCCTCCCGTACTGTACTGTACTGTACTGTGCTTTGCGTCAATCCATGCGTCTGCGTAACTTAATTCATGTGCTTACGCAGAAGTTCGAACGCACACACCCTCACCTCTTGAAGGGCGAATTCATCACCAGCGCGACCTTGCCGCAACAAGACCCGGACTCTGACTCGGTAGCCACGCCCACGCCCTCGGGCCGCACGAATCTGCGCTTCCGATCATGCGAAACCCCCCACCGGCCCAAATTCATCTGTCTCTCGCGCTCGTGTCGCCGGCTGTTCAAGCCGTTCTTCGAACCCCTCCGCTTCGACTACCGCGTTGATCGGAACGAATGGTCGGTCCGGCCTCGGTGGGACGTGTGTCCTGAACTCAGGGCCGCGGCGCGGCTCAACGCGTCGAATCTCCCGCCAGCGACGCGGCGGAGGATGCAAGACTTGCGACAACGATTTGATGACTTTATGTACCAGCCTCAGTCCCAGCGCCAGCCTCAGCACCAGCAGGGGCACGAGCAAGGGGACGACCCAGAGCAAGCTCACGGGGAGGAAGAACCCAGTAGTCTGCGTGCCCGGCCCTTAAGCGACGAAGATCTCGCATGGTTGAAAAAGCACGATCCCGACGCATGGTGGACGCGCCTCGTCGGCGTGGGCCACGACCATGCCAAGCGGTGTCCGTGCTGTGGTGGGCCCGGCGTGCGTGTGGGTTCCAACTTCCGCGTCCCCGGCCGGAAGGACGACAAGGCGTGGAAGGAGCTGGACCGCATGGTGGGCCAGGGCGTGGATATGCTGGCCGAGTTTGAATTCTGTCCGACGGTGGAAATGTGGGAGGAGATGGCGAGGGAGGCGGGCAGGATAAAAGGGAGTCGAGAGAAGGGAGAGAAGGGGGAAAGGAGAGATGAAAGAGGAGGGAAAGGAGAAGCGAAGAGGCATAGGCAGAGGATCCGGATCCAAGGTGTGGCGTCAGGTGTCGACCAGAGGCAGAGGCAGAGGCAGCATGAAGACTGGTGGGGAGACGAATAGTGAGCTTCTACACATTATACTACTACTGTTGCTCCTCGTAGAGTGGTTTGCTCTTTTACCGATGGAAGATATGAGAGTGATGAGGAGGGCGTGTGGATGAATTAACCTTACACTCGTTCGCTGCGCTCCTCGCACTAGTCTCCACTGCTAGCCAACCCGTCCGCAGAGTCAAGTGGCGGTCTCTCCTGAAGAGATATCATTCCTAGCACAGTCAAATGCGGAGGCTTCTTCCTCTGCATCGATGCACTGTCGGACGAGACTCTGGTTTGCTGGAATCGGTGCTTCTGAAGAACCCTCTGCCGTATCGGCACCGCGATTCTCATCGTCTGCACTGCTGCAGAATATTGTTGCAGCTCCCAGGGGGCCATAATAGCCAATTCGTACTGCGTAGCTAGACGGTCGGGATAGTTCTCTGCCGGTGTCATCACTCCCGGGTCTGCACCACCATATTTCAGACGTATGATTATTCGGTCGACTCGGCCTGGCATTTTGCCTGGCGATGTGCGAGCCGGCCAGGTGGTGCTGCGACACCGCTCGGTCGGGAAGATCCTCCGCCCGTTTCTGGTTTATCTGCACCACATTTCCCAGGAAGCGTGACCGCTGTGTCGATCGGTCCGGTCGCATGTCATGCGCAGTCTGACCACACGGTTCGACGTTTGGTGGTGACGAGGCGCGCTTCATTTGGCGCTTTAAGTACAGCAAGATGATGATCTAAGATGACAAGTTAGCTAAAACATAGGCGAATAATGGTCGACGTGGTACCATGATATGTAACAGGCACTATCTATTCTAGCCGTACCCCCCCCTATTATGCCTTTGACGGGGCTCCCCAACAAATTTTCGACCTCGTTGATATACTGCACTCCCAATTTTCACTAGGGCAGACAAACTCCAGCTAATGGATTCCCTGAAAAGCCAGCGGCAGCCATAAAGCATCAAAACAACAGAAAACAGACCCAGCTCAGTGGCGAGAAGTATGTCTAGCGACAGAATTCCGGTGAACGCGATCAAAGGCCCGTACATAGCTTCCACCCTGATTGTGATCCGGGTGTTTGAACCTTTTATGGATGCACCAGGAGGCAGCGATATTGATACCACCTTGCTCCTGCTGCGTGCTTGAAGTCGAAGTGGATCAAACGCAGCCATGCCCAACAAGCGCATCGAGAGATCGAGGACGGTCAAAACGGAGAAGACTCCCGACGGCACAGGCCAGAAACGGGGATGGATAGGTGTCTTTTGCTGTTCGATCGACACCGGCAAGGACGTCTCCTGCGCATTCGGGGAATTACGCCGGTCTCACATCCAATACCACATTGCTGCCCCCGTAATGTGTATCCTGGTCGTTCCAATGGCCACTAACAGATAAGTCATACTGTAGAGGAAGATCAGAGCCACTAACAAGGCGCGGCGCGCAGACTGGACGCTAGCACTGATGAACAATCGTCGAGTGCCTCCGGTGGGGAAGAAACTGGCGGCCCATACTCTTTGAAGCCTTTGGGCCAGCAGCTTGGAGAGAATTCTTCGTTCGTGTCCAAGAATGGAAAATCGTCCTGCGACCCAGAGAACGAGTGTGAAACCGGTATAGACGCCTTGCAGTGGAACCAGTGCCTGCTCCATCCAGAAAGCGACACTGCACTGAACGTAAAGGTATATAAATGTGTAGATGAAGCTGAGGAACGATAACCAGTCGAATAGCGTTGAAGATTGCGCGGCTAGGACGCCTATGTCGGTGAGCGGATCGAAGGCGGAATGAGACCAAGATAATTCCGGCCAGGAGTTAATACCTTGGAATCTGTCAGTTCCGCGACTCCTGGAGTTGTCTTGCTGGCTCTGCCTACCCATGTCAACGAATAACGGATGCTCCTCCGAAACAGGTTTCGCAACGAAACGATATTGGACGCACGGCACAGAGGTCGCAAGGTCGCGCTGCGTGAAAAGATTGGAAGCGGTTGTTGCTCAATAAAGCATCGTAGCGGTGGTAGGTAAATCGTGCTCGGAAGAGTACGTAGAGACCACCCCCGTCGTCCACGACGAATGCAAGACAAATCCCTTCATGAACACCATCATCGGCTTGCATTGATGACAGCAGAAGAATCAGGGGACTGTCTGGTGCATGTGGTAAGGGGAGACTGTCATCGGCAAAGCCCAGGACGTAGTAGTCGTCTTCCATGAAGTCGTTGATATACACCATGTCGGAAGTCGGTATCTGTAGTTGACATTGCAATACCATCATGTCCACCAGCTCTGTGATCTTCAGCAGTCCAGAGGGCATCACGTCCATGAAGCCCTGTCTACAATCCAAGTGCCTCCCATTGGTGCACGATGGATACATTGGCGACCATGTTCTCGTATTCGGATCGCTGGGAGCAAACAAGATCGAAATAGGCAGGGCTCGCTGAGTTCTGAGCAGTGCCTGCATTCTCACATCGCGCGGCAATTCCAACACTTCACTCGTGCTACGATCCAAGAGAGGCGCAAAGATGGCAGCTAGGTCGTCTGTCTTGGTAGAGCTTCGGCAACAAAGCTCGTTCCACACCGCAACGAATCGTTCATGGTCTGATATTGGCCAAAGTCGGTACGTTCTCAGGAGATTCCCGAGACTGAGTCCTTGTGTGAGCATCCACCAGAAAGACAAGAAGGTGCCAAGCCTGTGACCATAGTCACGTTTCTTTAAACGTTGTATGTCTCTAGTCCATAGCGTCTGGATCATGGTCGATCTTGAGAGACTCCTCTTAGCATCGAGCGTGGAAAGAGGCACCACCCGGTCAGAAAACTTGATTTGAAGGTCGACTGAGAGCGCTCCTTCCTGAAGGGTCCAGCTTCTAGCCATCCACGGTGAGCATAATAGGAGTAGGTCGATCTCCCGCATGTTCAGTGGCATTGAGTCCAAGTCGCGCAATTCAGGATCGATGACCAGCACGGATCTTGCCCCTGTATATCCCGGCGCCATCATATTGATTGCTTTCGTCTTGGTCGGCCCATTGGCTGCTGGGATGCACAGAGATTCAAGCCAATAATACACTGGCTGAGAAGGATGTCGAAAACTTCGCCCGTCACTTCAGTCAGGATTCGAAGCAGGCCAAAGAACAGCCATGCCAGACACCGCTTGGCAGATTCTCGAATACAAACATATTCGGCATCCTCATCGTGGTCCCAGCCCATTCCGAAGGCCATTCCTTGAATTACGGTGTAGACTAGGGCAGATGGTGTCTTCCACTCCAGCACAGAGATAGGTCACAACAGGTCGTGGAAGAGGGTGGCTTTCCGGCCAGTGTAGACGGTCCATTGCAAGCGCCAAAGCTGATGACTTCTGTCTCTTATTGCAATGGGCTTGCTAAAATGAGAGTGAGTCTGAAATCTGGAAGCGTGCAGATGCAAATTTCAGCCTTGGAAAATGCCCAGGAGAGGCAGTCGGCCAACGAAATAATGCAATGTATGATCAAGCCGAGGCGTCTCACATACCAGTTGGCGGAATACAGCTACACCTCAGCTTGACCACAGAACCAACCAATCGGACATGCTATGCCAAGGATCAATTCTGTGATACTTGCACAGGAAGGTGTAGAAGGTTAGGCTCGATGGGATGGATGGCCATTGCTCTGTCCGTCGCTGTACAGTAAAATTCCAAGGTGAGTGTGAGAGTGACAGGAAACAGAGCGGTGGGAGAGGCAGAAAAGAGGTACGCACTGTAGCACCAAGTGACTTTTTGCGGGGAAGTAGCTATGTGTATTAATTTGTTTCCAGTCCTTTCCACGTCTAACAAGCATGGTGGTGAAGGAGTTACGGGGACGAGACATGGAAGGACTGTACTTTTCAATTATTCCGTTGAGCTCTCCACGTTCCGGTTACAGGCGGTGGTATCCTCCCGCCGACGTCGAAATCTAGGGATGAATTTTGAATATTCTTTCTGGAATTGTGATCGAAGCTGTTCGATCAGTAATCTAACTACTAGCTAGCTAGGTATGCATCGCGGCATGAAACCAAAAACAACATACGCGAAGCCGATTCCAGTTGAAATACATCTCATCTAGCCGGAGATGCTGCGTTGTTTCAACCTCGACAAGAAGCACGCAGTGCGTCCGGCCCTGTTTAGCTGTCGTTCCGTTTCGTCTCGTCTGATGCAAAATGAATGCTTCCCTCATAAGGGCCACACCAACATACCGCGTGGGATTCCCCTTATCCCTAGACATAACAACTGTTCATCAAATCCTCCAGGTCAATCATGCAAAAATGTAAGTGAATGGATAGCATGTTGATCACTTCTCGTCCTCAACATCGTCCAGGCACTTCGCAGGAGGCAGGAAGACGCGATTCTCATGGCCTCCGTCCCATCTGCCCTCTAACCTCATCAACCTTTGCCCTCAGCTCCCAATCAAGTCCTTCAAAGTATCGCTCGGCCAAGCCCTTCTTCTTCCCGTCCCAAGCGTTCTGCTTCTCATCCATCTTCCTAAATGGGCTGGTGTACACACTCGCCATCCCCTGGTGCTTCTGGATATAGTATGCCGAGACTTTGCCCCAGAACCCGCCTCGAGCCTGCCATTCGGCGAATTGTGCGGGAATGGGTCTGTCGTTGTCCAGCAGGCCCGAAGGGGCAAGGGGCCGCTTTTCAAGGGATTGGAGAAGCAGAGGGGAGGGGGTCGCCATGGGAGGCAGGCTAGGAAGGAGCGGTGGATGGGGGACTAGTTGGGGGATGCCTTGCGCGGACTTGACCGGTTGCGAAATCGACCCGGTGCTGTTTTGGGGGTTCAAAGGGTCGAAGATGGAGCGCTTGGCGACGTAATTGCTGATCTGCATTTGCATGGAGTTCAAGTCGGCGGCTGGGAAGGGGGCCATGTCATGGCTCATATCCAGATCCATCATGTCCATAGAATGCGTTCTTCTGAGGCCCATGTTAGCGGATGCAGTCATGGTAGAGCTCAGCCCGAGCACGGTGGAAAAGCTGTTTCTCGCAGAGCGGCGACCAGCGCTCGATCCGGGAGGACTGATTTGTGTCGCATTGGGATTGATGAACTGCGGCGGATTTTGCGGATCCAGGGGCTGCATAGCTGGACTCGCCGTAGATGAGCCAGAATGCATATTGAACGACTGCTGGTGCTGCATAGCGGGACTGGATAGCATATAGGAACTGCCAGGTCTGCTGCCCGGCGGCGAGTTTTGGTGTGCTTCCTTTTGCGCCTTGATTTGATCCGGGCTCTTGAAAGGGTATGCGGGATTGGATATGCGTCGCTGTCGTTCGACTTCTGCTGAAGGAGGAGGGGGAGGTGGCTGACTCGCGGCCGCTCGAATTGAGTCGAGTCGAGGTTGTTGATACGGAGTGCTTGGGCCAGAGGATGGCTGCGGTATCGCATTGGTGTGACCTTGATAAGGGAATTGGAGGTGGGATTGCTGCACATACGAAGGGAAGGGGGAGGCCGCCGGCGATTGAGGCTGACCGTATTGAGGAAGCACGGAGTCGAGTCCTGTGTTTTGAGGGTAGCCAGTGCTCGAACCGCGGCTGGCCGCGGTAGGGTCCATCCAATCGTTGCTGTACTGGTACTGTTGTGTTCGTATGTTGGAGGTCATCATTGAAGGTCCGTACCGTCCGCTATTGTCCAGGGAGTCGAAGCTGGGAAAGGGCTCATACTGCTTGAGTGGTGGTAGTGACGGATCATTGGACCATTCCTTCATGTGCTGGGCATGTTGAGATGCGTTTTGCTGGAATTGTCGTTGCCGCTGAACAGCGTCGTGGTCGACGCCGATGCTCGTATGGGCCATGGGACTTGGCCTATGCTCGGCAGAGACAAGTTGTTGAGCCTTGGCCTGCTGCCGTTGCAATATGCGAGCTTGTTCATTGATCCGAGCTTCTTGAGCGGTGGTGATGTCCTTGTACTGTGCAGGCTTCATCTGAATCGGCTTGACCTGCGGATTACCTGTAAGATTGTGGGTCGTCCCGCTAAATGTTCCTGGCAGAGTGGGATATCTCGGAGTCTGCTGGACTTGCTTCTGACTGTTTTGCCGTGCGGATGCGATTGCAGCGTTCTTCGCAGCCACAGTCGCCAAAGGATAAGATGCGGAGAGGGACTGGCGCTTGGGTTGCGGTGGCGGTGCCATGATCGGCTTCGGAGGCATGACTAGGTCGAGGAAGTTCGACGCAGGGTCATGAACAGGTTTGTTGGGATCTGCCGTGTAGAACGCCTTCGTATCGGTCGACTTGTCACTAAGATAGAGCCACAACTGCTTCTCCTTCGCCAGATTGACAGGCTTCTGAGCTGTGTTGTGAGGAGGTGCGGCAGAAACAAATTCTTCCCATTCGGTTCTTGGCGTTTCGGTGAATAAATCGCCAGGACTGGGCTTCTTCTCAGTTGACTCGGGCAGTGAAGCAGTTTTGCCTTGAAGATCCTCGGGAAGGTCGAGGGCATTAGCAGAAGGCCTCTGAAGACAGGACGTTGCGCTGTCAACAAACAATATTGCTGTAGGCTCCACTTCCTTGACTTGTTTCAGCTCTGGCAAGACCTTCACCAATACCGAATCCTGTCCGGGATCATAAGGGGCAATAACGAGACCGGCTTCAATATCATCGGAATTGGTCGCCTGGTATTGAATAAGCTCGCCTTCTTTGAGACCAAACAGAAATTGTCGGAACTCGGTATTCTTCCAACAGCTGTTGGCGTGGTTGCAAGCAGACATTTCACTAGTGATCCTCGTTCGTTTGACCGTACGGTGAAGACGACACCTCCAATCGAAGCCGATATCGCGGTACTCGACGCCTTCGTGCCAAACAGCGATAGGCCCTTTGTCGACCTGAACGCCAGCTTGCATAGCACAGGTCGCGTGGTAAGCTTTGGTGCATTTGGCAGAAGAGCATTGGAAGCATGAGCCTTTCTTCTGGCGACACTCGTGGCACTTGAGTTCCAAACGGTCTTTGATGATGTTCTCGACATTGTAGACCATCTCTTTCCCGTCCTTGGTGGCGATGTAAGTCTCGGGTGTATACATGGCACAAGTCCTGTGCGCTCGCTGGCCGTGCGAGGTTGGCAGAAGCTCTTCCCAGGAGAAGTCGTTCGGACAGAGACAACAAGGCTGGTTCTTGCTGATCTTCCGGATCTTGATCTTTTTCAACTTCTTGTTCGGTCCCAGGTCTTTCTGACCTCGTTTCCTCTTCATGCCTATCTTGATCTTGATCTTGTCGCTTGGAGGTGTTGGGAGGTCGGTCGGCTCGTCGTCATCTTCATCATCGGTGACCTCGACTTCCTCGAACTCAGGTGAGGGTTCGCCGTTCATCTTACGTACGAACCAGTCGACATCGATAAAGACACTGTCGGCCTCGCACTGGCATTTTCGAGCGGTCTTGCCATACTGCAACCAATTGTCGATGGCAAAATTAACAGACTCGGCACAGTTGTAGCCCAGATTGTAGCCGGAGTGATAACCGATAGGGAAGGTGATGACGAACTGACCCTCTCTGTGGACGACTCTGTTGACGTTGACCCCAAACTTGGACTTCAGAATTGATGGCGAGACGAGGTAGGTCTTGTGTCGTAAGAACTGGTCACAAGCTTTGGCATCCGACGACCATATGGATTTCATGGCCGCCTCGAACTTTGGGGCGTCCTTCTGAGAAATGCTGTACCACTGCTTGGGGGCGCCGAAGTGAATGTAGTTGATGCTGTAGAGATCCACGTCTTCCAAGTGCCAGGCGAAGGTAGCGCGCCACATTCCAAGGTACAGATATGCTGTGTTGACACCGGGAATAGGTGCCCCAAGCAGATCAAGCAGGTTGGGCAGCTTAGCAACGTTCCACTCATTGGTATCGTTGTCGAACAAAGACCCTGGCATGTCGGCAGCGTACATGGGATTGCTAAAGTTCAAGCTTTTCCAGTACTTGTCTTCGAGCTCTTCGCAGCGCTCGGCCGTCCACTGATCGTTGTCGTAGACCCGATAGTCGAAGTCTTGGAAAGCCTCCTCATCGATCTCATCGTTGCCCACCTGAGCATTCCGTAGTCGTCGAGCCGCAACGGTCGTTTCCGAGCCTTTGGCATTTCCGGAAGCTTCTTTCCTTGCAGCAGGATTTTTCGGCGGCCGGCCTCTCGATTTGCCAGACCCAGGGGGGCGCCCTCTGGGTCTCTTTGCCGGAGTGGGGGTTGCAGCGGCGTTCGAAGTGGTCTCGTCATCCTTATCTTCGTTATCAAGAGCGGCTGGCTTAACTTCCGGGCTGGTAGGGGTCGGAGGCGCAAGCAGCGTAGAGTCCTGGTCGCTCGGTTCCTCCTTGACCGTGACCGTCGGTGCGCGGCTACCCCTTCGTTGAGAAGCCTCAGGAGTGGCCGAAGCCTCCTTCTTTCTGTTTCGTGCGATTCCTCGGCCGAGTAACTTGTCGGCGTTCAGACGTTTCTCTCCACGCTTGGCTGGTGGTTGATTCTCGGTCTGTTCGCAGAGCGCCTTCCACTGCGGCAAATTGTAGGATCGCATCTTCTCCATGTTCCGTTGGGTGTAGATGCCCTGCGCACCATGGAATTCTTGGGTAATGGGGTTTTTAATCTTGATGGTCCTGACCACTTCGTCCAGTGCCTTGCGGGCACGTTTCCTGCAGCCGAGTTAGTCGCCGTCACGTGAAGGAGTCTATCGACTCCCGGACGGGGGGAGGAATCGAGGCCGTGACATACCATTCCTCTGGGGGATCAATCAAGACAATGCCTGACTGCATGCCGTAGGGGTCCACACCCTTGACGTATTTCTGAAAGTCCCTAAACTGTTCCATTGTCTATTGTCGAGCCTGTCAGCATTTGCACCACATGGCCCGAGTTTATCACGTCGAGGTAGAGGGGGGAACGAGGGTCTGGCACCTACTGGAGTGAAGATGGGGACGCCGTTCTCGTAGCGATCGGGCTTGACCTCGGAATATTGCTCGGCTTCTGCGCCTGCGCGTGCAGCCTCTTCAAACCTCATCCTGTTCTCTTCATCTAGTATGTCGTCGCCGAGATCGGAGAGGGAGGAACTCGAGGCTGCGTCATCGTCCTTGTGACTCCCCTCGTCGGTGGTGGGAGGGGTGTGGACTTGAGGCGCAGGAAGGGAGTGAGACATGGCTTCATGCCTCTCCAGTGGAGCGGCACCAGGCACATCGAGGTCGGGCAGGGAGGGCGGAGGGGGCATGGTGACGGCGGCCATGGTTGGGAAGGAGCGCGGAAAAGGCTGATGTCCGGAGGACCTGGGTGGCGATAGGCGGACGGGGACCGCCAAAGCACATAGAAAGAGCTGCGAACGAGACCGTCGCCGGCTCTGACCACGGGCTTTGACGAGACGGCAGGCGCGATGGTCGCAGTTGTCACTGTGCCGGGCAGGTTCGGTAGGGACTTGGTGTGCTGTGCAGTGGTGAGTTGATGTTCGAGGCTAGCGCAGCCCATTCCCGCCTAGCAGGATGAAGTATCTTCGCTCCACCTGCCAATCACAACCATCAGACCACCAACGGACTACAGTCTACGCGCACAGCCCAGAGCCTGAATTAGCCGGCAACGCATTCCACATGCTCGATTGCTCTCCTGATGCCTCAGATTGCTACATTGCCAAACACTTCGCCGCCAGATATCGTAGAAATCGGGGACACGGGCAGCCGGACATCCTCCGCCATGCGTGTCACAGTGCTGCTCAGCGCCCCCGCAACTTGATTGGTCCGCTTCGATCCAGGCACAGCAGCAACCCGACCGGCTCTAGGCGGTGCTGAGATGCAGATCATCGTGCCGCCTTCCTCTGCGCGCTTTGCCATCTGCACACTTTAATCATCTTCCGAACATATCCCCATTTGCTACTCGTGTCCAATGCCATCCAACCAGGCAAATCCCATCATCGCCAGTTCGTGCTAAGGCTCCATTTCCGTCATTTCTGCAAAGGCATCGGAAAGCGTGCTAATACTCTGACAAAGCAAGCTTCTTTCCCACGGTCCTCTTGCGCTGCACTATTTGCTCTGCAGGTTGCGGCTTGTCTTTCTTCAGTGCTTGCAGGAGCATGCCGGCATCAAAGAAGCCATCTAAAAACTCCGTGTCAGTCTGGTTCAGAGACCCTCATAAAAAAAGTGAGACTTACATCCACCCAGGCCATCTTCGACGTCAGCCGTGTCCATGCTTGTAGGAGTTTGGACGCCATCGACCTTGGAGGCCTCGGTCTTGATGACACGTCCTCGCGATTTAATTCTGCCATCTTTGCTGGCTTTCTCTTCTGCCTCTCTGGCTCTCGTAATCTTTGCTGCTGCAAGATCTTTCGTTCTGGTAGCTTTGAGGAGTCGCCGGATCTCGTTCAAGTACCCCTCCAGACTGTCCACAAAGCGCTTGGTCTGTCGATGTTTGCTGCTGGCGCATACTGAAATACAATCGTCCTTGATGATGTACCCAATGCCGAAGCCATCACCAGAGGTGGGACCAAAGCCGAAGTGCCGAAGTGCCGGGTTGCCGCAGTTGGACGTGCTAATGATGGTGTTGTTGATCTTGTCCCAACCAGAGTCGCTGAAGAGAGCTGGCATTTGGTGCAAGGGAGGACCGGGGGATCGACTGGTATCTGTCCCGGCCCGCGAACGACTGATAGGCGAGAATGATTCTTCCAGCCGCTTGGGACTTCCGAGATCACTGGCATCGGTGGGGCTGGAGTAGCCGTTCGAGCTGAAGCCGGCGTTACTGGCCAACTCCGCCCCCTCGTCATTGACTTTCCGCTGCCAGACGCAATACAGCGCGTACAAGTGTCGGTCATGCCCTTGAGCTTTGCTCGACTCTTTGGTGATGGCCGTGTGCTTCTGCGTCGCGGTCTTGAGTGCATCAACCTTCCTCTGAGGGGGGTTTTCCGCCCAGAACGTCTTGATAAACTCAACGGCTTCTGGAGTCACTGTCCTAATGGCTTCCGTCCGTCCATGGAAGTACATTTTGGTCATGGCAGGCTCGTATGTGTTCTCTACCCGGCCGTAGAGTCCGTAATACGCTGCTTGAAAGGCCATCTGGACAAAGGCATCTGGCGAGTAGCCCATGGAAGTGATGAAGTTCTTGCCGTAGCCGGCAAAATCGAGTGTTTGAAACTCGTTTTGGTTGATCAGATCAGCCAGCCTGGTCTCTGCAAACCGTAGGGCAATCTGTAGTTCGGGAATCATGTCCCATTCCAGCTTGTGTGGAGTGGTGCTCACATCACCGAAGCTGTCAGGATCTCGCTTCGACGGGTCCGGACTTTGACTTGTCCACAATGTTGGTGCTTGGCCGTTGATGGACTTGGCAAACCTCAAGATTGTATCGGTGTATACATCGCTCGCGAAGCGGAGGACAGTATGACCATCGACACCGGTGTGCTCGAAGTTGATGCCTGCACTGCCGTTCTTGCAGACGATGATTTGAAGCTTGTCATACCATCTGTTGGTGCAGGTGCCGACCTGAACACCGCGGACTACCTCGTTGGTACCACAAAGCATGTTGCCGCAAAGTTCAGAGACATCCGCAGGCTCCGTATAGTCCAGACACACTATGAATAGCGCAGAATCGACAATGTTGAGACACTCGGAGTTGTCTGAACCTTCATCCTTGGTCAAAATGTCTCGCAAGTGGGACCAGGTCTTTCGATTCTCAGTGCTGAGCACCCCTATGGCACCCTTGGCGGCTTCGTGGATGGGTATCTCCTCGGCATCATCGACAATCACTTGGAGGTTAATAGCAAGATCTTTCTCCGTCATGATGAGGTCGTTGTTATCGTCGAGCGCATCGAACCAATAGAATTGGCCGCGACACATAACGACAATATGTTTGGAGTCGGAGTCCTGGCCAATTATGCAACCATTCTCTGTCGGTACGCGAGCTGTTCCAAACAGTCGCGAGTACTGGTACATGTCGAGTGGAGTTCCTCTGAGGGTGTCTGGGGGTAGCTCTTCCTTTCGGACGGCCCGGACAAAGCACAGAGCAGATATGACCAACGAAGCGGCCCGTGTGACCTGGTTGTTCCGCGCTGGCGTCGGATCATCCTCCAAGAGGAAGAAGGGGTTCAGGTTCAAGACCACCGGGTTGTCATAGTTCAAATAAGAGTCGTACCAAAACTGCTCGATGTAGCTAGTTCGGCCTGTAGCATACTTCTTCAATCGCTCCTGCAGGTCCTTACCTTCGTTCTCAAGGAAGTCTCTGGTGGCAGCTTTTGTGTCGTTATGCTCCTGAGGGGTTTGTAAAGGCGCCAAGGTCTCGAGGTATCTCTTCATGGTATCTTCTAACTCAGGGATAGGCAGTTTGGGGAGTTTGTCCTGCGCCGCGAACGTGATACCCTGCTTCTGCGACTCCTTCTTGACTGAGACCGGCGACTTCTCCACATGAGTGTAAGAGTCCGTGGTCTCCTTGGCCGCCTCCAGCGACTTCTGTTCATCAGTGCTCGGCATGTTGGCGCGAGTTCCGTTCTCGAGGGACGGCTGGTTCAACGTGGCGTCGAGTGATCTCGGACGAGCAAAATATCGGGTTCCTGTGTGTGTCGAGGGCATCGTCAATGTCTGAATCATGCGTACAGCGCGGCCACAAGAGTGGCTACGCTCAGAAGGCGAAGAGCTGTGCGATAGAAGTAGTGACAATCATGCAAGTAGTAGAAGGGCATCAGGAAAGCGGTTTCCGAGACCGAGGGGCATGGGCTGCAGGTCTGCTCGCAAGAAACAGAAAATAGAAAAGAAGGCAAGGTGAGCAGTCGCAGAGCCGGGATAAAATGCCATCGAGCACAGGACAGGGTCAAGAGGGGTGTTGATGAGCATCATCTTCGATGCACTGCTGTGCTACATCCGCGGCATGTGAAAGGGTGCCGCACGGGTATAGGTCGCATGACGGTTCTGCCCTCTGGACAAATCCGCAGCCGGGATGGATCCGCAACCGGAATGTATCGCAAGCAGTGCATTCTCATGTGGGCGGATCTTGACAAGCTGCGATGCTGGATGCTGGTGGGAACGTTTCGGAGGAAAGGAAACAGATGGACGTACAGGAGGTAGAAGTGCGCAGCCGCCGGTCTGACTCGTCCAGAGTCTAACGCTCGGCCGCGTCGCAGGCTCTGAGTGGTCTGATGGAGTGTCCCGCTCAAGGTGGGATCCTTGCGCCGTGACGATTTGGGCCAACCGAGGGGAGAAGAGGAGTTGACTCGAGATGAAGAGTCAAGAAGCTCTGAATCAGCTGGCAGCACAGCTCTTGCGCAACAAAAAGATTGATAAATGATGTATGCGAGGAGGAGATGTGAACTTCGCGGCTTGCTCAATTGCTTTTGTGGCCGACTGATGCCAGCACCACTTGTGACCTCCGCCAATTCAGCCAGAAACAGAAGCCTGTGACGTAGCGATGGCCCATTCCAAGCCTGGGGGTCGACAACTTCAGACTGGCTTTTATATCGTCTTAACACCCTGTGTCTCCGGGATTTCTAGAACACCTCGATAGGGGCGGCACTCTCGTCCGGCCTGAGACGATGCTCGCCGTTCTTACCAGCTCGAGAATATCTGGCGGATGATCGGAGGCACATCAGCAGAGCACATCCATCATGACAAAATCAGAAACGCCTCTAAGCTTCGATAGGTAAGTGGGAGCTGACCTTCCATTTCTCCGCAGCCAAGCCTGGGGAATCCCTACGATGGACTGAAGGAGAAAGGCTCCAGAAACACAGGTCCTTCCGATAAGAACCGCGCAGTCGCCACTCATAAGGAGCAAAGCTGGAGATTGGTGAGTTTCTTCGCAACGAATCTGAAAAAGGTCTCGCCACTGTTTACACAAGTTTTGACCACGGCAGTTTTTGAACATCCGAGATGCTGATGATACAATTATCCTATCCAAGTCTATGTGAACAGACTCGAGTTGCTTCCATCCGGGTCTCGCCCTTCATTCATCCTCACCGCACAAAATGGTCTCCAAGCCAGCAAAACCAGTGGTCAAGAATCAAGAACCAAAAGGCCATGAAGTTCACTCCATCCAGATCAGCTCAGAAATGCAGCTACTCCGGTAGTGAACAACATATTTGTAGAAAGGAAAAAAACCGGGCCACGACTGCTTTTGGCTGCGACCTTGGTGACAAGTCCAACTCACGCCTCCTCGCAGATGCCTCTCTTTTCATGCCATGCTCTGAAAGTTGGGTTTTCAAACTTGTCGTTGAATCGTGAGGTCATGGACAGGACAGGCACCACTTATAACGTGACGGTGGGCATGTTGCCTGGTTGAAGCACGTTTGCAGCATATTGGCCGCCAAAGTTGCCTGCAAAGAATCTGTCAGCACGCATCTCAGACAGGGAGAGGGAGAGGAGGGATGAACATACCAGGCGGGCTATAGTTACAGACGGTGAAGTAGGGGCTAACGTTGCCGCCTGTGTTACCTAATCCGTTGGGGCAGTACTGAGTTGCGCAACCCACACCCGTGGTCGACTTCCACACGATCTGAGAGTAGTGGCCCCATTTCTCGAAGTTGCCCATGTCAGGCTCAGAACCATAACCGGGGTAGAAGCCAATCTCGTCGTTGTACATCTCGTTGGTGATCATCGCGGGAATATCCTCGGGAGGGGCACCTGCGCCAATGTTCTGGCCATACCCACCGCCACCGGTGGAGGTGTCGTGAGCATAGACACAGCTGGCGGCTATCTGAGCAGCAATGGAGGCCATGTGGTCGTCCCAGCTAAGGTTCGGGACTGACGCATTCGAACGGTGCATGTTGTGGGAGTCAAGAATTCCTTGCTGGTAGTCCGAAGAGACTGAAGTTGAGACAGGCGCAGGAGGACCAGCCGGCGGAGCTGGAGCTTCAGGGGTCGAGGATGGCCATGAGTCCGATTCTGGGGCAGGAGTTGGAGATGGGGCCTCAGAAGGAGCAGCAGCGGTAGGAGAAGCAGAGTCGCTGCCCCAGCTTCCTCCTCGCCATTCACCCCAGCTACTCCAACTGTACCAGCTATTGCTATCTTCAGAATCGTCGGGAGTGACTTGGGCAGAGGGAGCAGCGTCGACAGGGGTCGCCGCAGGTGTTTCGGCCGGTGCGTATCCAGTCACGGTGACAGTTACGGTGTACATCTCGAATTCGGTCACGAATTCGCGCTTGTCCAGGGGAGTGGCAGCGGCCATACCGGCGCACGTGGCGGCCAAGAACAAGGCTGTGGCGGTCTTCATTTTGACGGTTGATCAATTGCTCGAGGCTGACTTGGATGAGAACTAATAGATCAAGTTTTGGAAAGTGGACGATGCACCAGGCGTCGTTGTCTGGCCGATGCAGCAGGGACAGGTCCTTGCTTGGTGGCGACTTGATGTTGACGGGGCGGGGGGTCTGTTCCGTTGGCGCAAATTCTTCACACCTGGTGAGGCAGTGTGTTGGTCGGCCGGGTGATCTCTTGTCAAAGAGCAGTGTTGGCGCGACCGGGACGATCAAGATCGAGTCCAAATGGCACGGTCACTGACTGTGCTTGGCGTTGTCGTGCTACTGGAGCAGCGAGGGAGCAATGTAAGCCTCGAAAGAGTGACTGTCCGATTGCGCGCCTCGAAGGAGTGAGAGGGCTCAATGGGATTGAATGAAAGGAAGAGTGGCAGATGGCCTAAAGAAGGACTGGGGGGTGAGGTGAAAGGAAGGGCGAGGCTCGAGGAGTCGAGGTGAGGGCACGGTGAAGTCGTAAGGGAGTGTATATTTAGTGAAGGCGACTCAAAGCCCTTTGAGCTGATTCCTTCTGTGACGAGGGCCGGTGATGCTGCTTCTCCACTGGTTCAACGCTAATTGCTGAAGAAAGTGACCCCACGTTGCCCTTTCACCAATTGCAAACCCCAGTGACAGGGTTAAGGATAGGCCCAGCTTTTAGTCACCTTAGCATCGACGCAAGGACCGTTCGCTGGGTGTCGTACCTGGAGCTAAATGAGAAGAGCAAAAGTGCAGGTAAGGCTATACCCGAGACAGTTGGAATGCTGGTGATTGCAGAGAGCTAAGAGCCTCGAAGGTTTCGCTGGGAGATTGTGTGCAATATCGATCTCAAGGCAATCTGAACTGAAACACTTGATTGACTAGGGTCGCAGGCAGTATTCCGATATACGTTCAGTGCCACGGCGCAAGCTTACGTCGCCCTGGGATAAGGAGAAAGAGAGAGGCTGGTCTCGAAAACGAGAGACGCACTGGTGCTCAGGGAAGAGTAAGATGAGAGAAGAGATCAGCGACAAAGCACGGGGACAAAGGGTTTTGAAGAAGCGGGAAGACACAGAAGATGCAGTCACAGACTGAGCCCACATTAGAATACCGCCGATGAGGGACGGAGTAGATGCTGGCAACGGCCGACGAGCCTCCCTAGAGAGATGATACTGTTCGATATACGGCGGACTCTGGTTTCTACATGTCAACTACCCAAGTTGTGCCTCGACGGATGCGATGCGGATGCAGAGACTCAGACAGGACTCGGCGAGTTGGAATTCGAGCTGGGATACCCTCTAGATGCTTTCCCCTGTGCGCCCGCGTGCGACAGTTCGCAACTCCGTGGGCGACAGCTGCAACCCCCAGGTCTGTTTCCCAATCTTTGTGAGCACGCAGCCGCAGCTGTGCAATATCAGCGACTCCCCAGATTGGCACGGGGTTGGTGAAACAAATCCCTGGCCATAATTCCCTTCTTTGGGCGGTAGATGAGGCTGACATTCTCGCAACCAAGGGTGGGCCAAGCGGTCGGAGAATAAAGTGGCTTGCAGCAGACTCCCAGTGGGGTTGAACTTAATCGCTTATCAAATTGCACCGGAGATCGGGCCTGGGGCCAGCTGGACGATTGGTTCAGAGAGAGCCAGCTTGCCTAAAGCCGAGCCCGCCGAGCAGCCCTCGCGCCGCTGCATTCCTGTGACGACACTCCATTGCCCCGTTAACATGTCCCTTTCAATATCATCTTCGCCGAAGTGTTTCACCCCCTTGCAAGTCGCCATGGAGCGGGGCTTGTTGACGACATGCTCGATCTCGAATCCCTCCACCTCGGATGCTTTTCGATGAGATCGTGCCCTGTACGCATGGATCCGTTGCTAAACATGTCCAGAACCGAAACATCACCTCCAGGGTCGTGCGGATTTATTGAAACGTGCCCACCCTCTCGCTTTCAGCCGCGTGGCGTCTGCGGCTATCCTTGAGCAGGGCTGCACCTGGCGAACTTGCAGATTCTGACCGGTTGCATTTTAAATAGCCGTCCCTGTCGCCCACATTTTCCATTCTGCGACCGCGTCCATCCCCCCGCCATAGAAACAGCGCCCTCAGGCTACAGCATGCCACCTGAGATGGATCACCCTGGAAGAGAAAGGAAACACTGAAATTTCCAGCTGATGGCCGGGCACTACTTGGCGTCGGGAACGCGAATTCGTGATCGCGCACACAATCTGCTGGGTCAATCCCTGAAATCAGCATGACTCCAACAACGGAAACGATTCATTTTCGATGTCCATATCAAGTCTCTGCTCGGCGATGTGAGTACAACGCAGCCAACGCGCGGACGCGACCAAGCAACAGCTGTGGCCCTATAAAGGTTTACCAGTTTAGGCCGTCCTACCCACAGTCCTGCGTGGAGACCCTGCACACTACACACCATCTCCTTAACACCAAACCTGGCTTGTTCACCGATAGTCGCGAGACGCGGCAAGACACGATGCATCGGCTACATGCTCTTGTTGATTCGTGCTCACGACAACATGATCGAGCCATCCATGCCGCGAACCTCTCCCGGACCAATGTAAGAATATCTGCACTTGACTCATGACCATCCTCCAAAGAGGATTTCCTGGTAAATCACATCACTCACGATTTGCAAACGTCAAATTTTCATGTTCTCCTTCCCTTGACCTGGCTCTTGGGGGGGCTCAAACATGAGTACTGGTAATCCCCAGCTGGTGTCGGGCGTCTTCTTGCGAGCGGCTAGGTGTCTCACAAGCTTCGAGGCAGAGACCTATAGGATGCGACTGATGCACTTTCCGGTAATAGAAAGACATCGTCATCCCTAAGCCAGTAACTCACGAACAAGCTCATTCTCTGATAGGGGTACGCAGGTCGTAACACTGTGTATCTTGGAAGCGAAGGTTGAACAACTCGAGGTGTCTATGCAGACGTACTCTCTGCGGGACGGACATGCAAGCTGCAAGGGCGGCCAAACCACGAAGCTGTCATTGCCCAGTAATGTGCAAGCAACCGACAGTCGCCTCGTTGCAATGAACTGGTCCGCCATCCTTCTGCCACTGGTCGGTGTAACGTTCCCATCTTCCCTCGGCCACACACTGTGCAAGACTCACTCGCCATTGCTTTCTAGGCTCCAGTGTTACCGAGTGTCTGCACAACGCTGGGTAGTCGGTAACAACTATGGTTTCGATTTCGACCACGTGGACTCAACCTGTTGCTTCCCCTGCATACGCACATGCAGTCAAGCAATTTCGTCTGCAACACTGTCGGTTGATCGGCTGCTATGGATCGTTAGAACAAGCCGAAAGTTCAATTCTTGACGGAAGAGGCAATGAGATATGGTCTGCTGTGCGGTAAAGATTGCCCGTGCCAGGAGACGGTGAGCTATTATTGTAGTCGATTGCAGGGTCCCTGGGGCGTAATGGTCAGAGCCTGCCTGCGAAAATACTCTCGTTTTGTCCAGCGAACTGCCCATAGACCCGCATCAAACATAAGTCGGCCCCTGCAGCTCTTCACATCAACTTCTACGCCAGGTGAGAGGATATCAATCTGGATACATCCGATACAGAATCCGGCCACGTTCTCACATATCATTGCTTGAAGGTGGGAGGTGTATGGCATTGCGGCCCAAGATTTCGATCTGGCTATGACACGCGTCAACAACGTAAGCAAGATGGCTTCTCTCAATGTGTCTTAGACTTGACCTCATGAACAGTACCATTCGTCGAACTGGGGCAGGCATCTGGCCTGACCTTCTGACGTCCTGGTGCGACCTGCTTTTCATGATACAAACTCCCATCACACAGCCTTCTAACATCTTCCTTTCTCAGAATCCCATCCTCGGGCCAAATCAGCACCCAGGCGAACCCCCATTCAAACATGGCAGATACCTGTCCAAAGAAATCAAATGCCAGCCTAGACCTTCTCAAACCGTGCCACAGCTCCCATTTTGTCAGGCCACCTTTCCCATCCTTGTCGAATTTTGTGAAGAAATCCTCAAACGGCTGCGGTCGAAAGCGACCTTCTGAATCGAACGTGCCCGTCCCACTGCCATGTTTGTTCATGTATGCGTTCTTGACCCAAAGCCTGAAGAAAGGGTCGGGCACCCACCCAGGATTCGTGTTGTATGATTGCACGACATGGAGAAAGGCTGTAAAGAACAAAGAGGTAGGTATTCTCCAGTCAAATGAGCGGCAAGTGCGGTAGGTGTCGATAGGCCATATCACGCCGTCGCCATCAGGGTCGAAGAAAGAGCAGTGTTGCTCCAGGACCTGTTGTAGCAAGAGTGTGAGCGACTAGGCTGCCACGGCAGTATTCAGCGTCTTACAGTCTGATGCTGATGTTTCTCTGCCCAACCATCCTTGACAGTTCCATTCGGCGCTTCTGATGTAGGGGCATAGGTCGCATAAACTAGACCCGAGTTCTTCAGCTGTGAGTTCTCTGGTGGTACATGCGCCTTGTACTGCTCCGTGACGGGCGCTTCAGGTATTGACACTCGATGTGTTGGACATGAAGGGTTTTCGATATATGGTGACATTGTCTGAACTTTCAAATTGCAGCCCGAGATTGAGTTCGTATGAAGCAGGAGAAACAGTGGCCATTTTGACCGTCATTCCGGACCTCTCTATATGTCACCAGAGTAGCACATGCACCTAACTCGTCACCGTTAAAACCCAGACATTTTGTGGTGGACCACAGCACTGGACGAGCAATCTGAGTCGACAAAAACGAATATGTTGACATCATTGACTTTTGATGGGGCGTCTCTTACCCTGGTGCCCGAGGCCGACTCCACGGGCACTACGAGTACATATGATCCGGATTGTGCGCTCTCATATACAACTGGAGGACAGGTCAGAAATTACTGGCCACGCACAGGACTGTGGGAAGGAAGATTCGAGAGATCTTAGAAGCAGAGATGAGTTTGTTCTCCCTCACAGGTATTTCTCGCGCTGTGCTCCCGCCAAGAAACAGCCCGATTGGCTCCCAGGTTTCGGTGGGTTTTCATCTCACGAACAAGAAGCTCTTCTTGATAATGCTGCGATGTGGCAGAACGCAAGCACGGGGTCATATCCTATTCTGCTGATTGATTGTTCCAGTTTCTACCCACCGAGGTGCGAGCCAGCTCTTTCGTGCCGAAGCACCAGGAGCCTGTAACTGCAGTCGCAACGTGGGCACTTCTGTGACCGGTGCACAAACTTCTCTCTCCACAGTCCGTTCATCCACATGCCGCAGGCAACCAGGAACTTATACTCCGATTTGAAACATTCTGAATCTCTTCGCCTTGGGTGCTACCGGGGTCAACGTGACGACCTCAACAGCGTCGCTCTATCAGGAGTCCTCGCTCAACGGCCTCTGTTAGCCTCAATTCAACACTAGTGGCACCAGTCTTTCAGCTGCATCACATTTCGTCTTCTACACAATGACTCGAAAACCAAGGATATGCGTTATTGGCTCGTTGAACATCGACTTCGTTACATCGACACCCCGTGTGCCTGGCCCAGGGGAAACCCTCACGGCAACGTCTATGACAGTACATGCTGGCGGCAAGGGAGCAAACCAAGCTGTTGCTTGCGGCAAGGCTGCATTCACTGCACCTGGTGCCCAAGATGTTGCTGTCGAGATGATCGGCGCGGTAGGAGCAAATGACCCGTACTACTCCTCCCTGCTCCAACCGACACTAGAGAAGAGTGGCGTCAGCACTGCTGGCGTTGAAGAGGTACAAGGGGTTCAAACCGGCACAGCTACGATCCTGGTCGACGAAGGGTCACATGGAGAGAACAGGATCCTGGTCGTCCCGGGAGCCAATGCCACAGTGATGGACACTACAAAGATTCTCGATGTCGCAACGAAACACGGAGTACCGGATGTCGTGGTAATGCAAGGAGAGATCCCCCGTACCACTGTTCTAAAACTGCTCGAGACGTTTAATTCAAGCGAGCTTCCGACGTGCGTGGTTTTCAACCCCGCTCCAATGTTTCCAGATGGCATCCAGCTCAAAGCGCTGAAGAACCTTGCCGTCTTGGTCGTCAACGAGACGGAGTGCCGTCAGCTCTTCACGTCATGCAAGGAGCTTGACACGGGCAAAGTCTCTGGCAACGAGGACGATCCCCTGAACGTCTTTGAACTCATGCAACTGACGATGTCTCTCCATGAAAAGGCAAAAATCGGTATCATTGTTGTAACACTTGGTGCTCGAGGTGCCTATTTTTCACACTCTACTGAGACAGCAGGTGTGAAGGACGGGGGACTGATTTCGGCGGCGAAAGTGGATAACGTCGTGGACACAACAGCGGCCGGTGATTCCTTTGTGGGATATTTTGCAGCGGCGCTTGCACGACATCTTGCGCAAGCAACGAGCCTAGACAATTTTAATGTCCGGAAGGCGGCCACCGAGGCGAGCCAGGCGGCAGCGAAGTGTGTTCAGAGAAGTGGAGCCATGGAGAGTATACCGTTTGGGTACGAGTAAGCTTGAACCGTGCGTGGAGGACCTCCTAGCTGAGAGCTAGATGGATCCTGGCAGCGTCAGAGTCACCATTCGGATACTATCAAACCCAAACACAGTAACAAATTACTCCGGAGCTCGACGAGCGCAATGATACGTATCCGATCTCCTTTTCCCTCAAGTTACTCATGGAACAACTTCCATTCAGGTGGGACGGTGGGGTTGTGGCCACGCAAACTCTTCCTCCCTCTCGCTTGGTTTTTCTCGACAGCCTTATGTACTGCTGATCAACTCATTGCGTTGTCCTTACGGACGTTCTTGGCTTCCGCTTCTCTCCAGGCCACTCGAGGGAACTAGATCTAAGAATCGACAGGATGATCCAAGGTAAGCCGGGAACAGTTCTCGTGGAATGAAATTGGAAGCGGGAGAAGAGGAGGTCCGCAGCGTCGCCAACGCTTCATCCTGAGACGCGCTGCTCCTTGACAAGCTGGGCCGTGATCGTCGCCAGAACATACAGCTGGAATGGAATACTGGCACATTGAACGTCTGGCTATGAAATGTACGTATCTGTGTACTGTGTACGGAGTACGGTGTCGTACCCTGGTAGCCTCGTCCCGAGGACTGAACAGTCGTGATTGGCCGGCCGGCTCAGCGTCTGCAGAACGGCAAGCCTCGTGTGGAGAAGCCGAGGCATTCTGTACAGCTGCTACTAGTCGGGCCGTCCGCCTCAACTTTCTTCGATGCTGACAGCGAAGGTCCGTCGTCAGGAAATATATAGCTGGACGTTATCGCTGCGCATGATTGCTTCCTTATCATAGGGCAAGAGGATATACAGTGCCGGCAGAACCAAAGCCAACTTCACACCAGGTCACGTCGACCGACTTGTCTTAACTCTATTCCCGTCTACGGAGTAGCTAGAACCAGGACCCTAGCCAGAACAGACCCAGACCCAGGATTCAGTCATCGTCCTGAAATCAAAGCCATATCCAAAACACATACCACCAATCCGCAACCGCCACCACCCTTGATCCATAACCAGGAAAGAAATTATAACCGCGAGGAATCATGACCAGCTATCCCACCACCTCGAAAACGACCATCCCCCCTCCCTCCGACAATGCCTCCGTCCTCCTCTCCTACCCGACGCCCACCATCCTCCTGGTGACGATCAACCGCATCAAACAGATGAACTCGATCCCCTTCCCGGTCCACTGGCACCTGCACCGCGTCTTCGAGTGGTTCGACCGAGAGCCGACCCTGCGCGTGGCCATCATCACCGGCGCGGGTCCCAAGGCCTTCTGCGCCGGCCAGGACCTGATCGAACTCGGCAAGCGCGATCCCAAGGAACTCGAGGAGAAGCCGTACCTGGCCTTGCACCCGCCCACGAGCGGGTTCGCGGGGGTTAGTCGCCGGCTGGGCAAGAAGCCGATCATTGCCGCGGTGAATGGGTTCGCCCTCGGCGGTGGGTTTGAGATTGTGCTGAACTGGTGAGTGCGGGCGTGCGTATCGTATTTCCTGTTTTGTATTTCCGAACAATTTTCACATCCCTCATGATCGTTGGTCGGATGTTCACGGGAAGTGAGCGTCATTAATGCTCTACTTGGAAGGCTTCCCTGCGTGTGATGGAGTACATGTTCCTTGTACAAGCAGGTGGGGAGGGAGATACTCCTCAGACTTTGACTTCCCTCCCCTTTCTTTCCCTTCCTCTCGCGGCGCTTCACTTCGTGTGAACTCAATATATTCGAATCTTGTCTCCTTTCACACTCTCTCCTCCCTCGCCCCCAACAGAACCTATATGATTACTTACTTACTTCCATCCTTCCAGCGACATGACCGTGGCCTCCCCAACCGCGACATTCGGCCTGCCCGAATCGCTGCGCGGCATCTACGCCGGCGCGGGCGGCCTGCCCCGCCTCGTCCGCAACGTCGGCCTGCCCCTGGCCTCCGAGATCGCCATGACGGGCCGCACCCTCTCCGCCGCCGAGGCCCTGCGGTTCAACTTGATCAACCACGTCTCTGCCAGCCCCGCGACCCTGCTCGACGAGGCGGTCAAGCTCGCGCAAAAGGTCGCCGACATTTCGCCGGACGCTATCATCGTCACGCGCGCGGCCATCAGGGAGACGTGGGAGAATGGGTCGGTGGAGCGCGGGTTTCAGCTGGTCGATGAGCGGTTGAAGAGGGCGATGATGGAGGGGGAGAATTCCAAGGAGGGGCTTGCTGCGTTTAGGGAGAAGAGGAAGCCCGTCTGGAAGGCTAGTAAGTTGTGAGATGGGGTGTGAACGAGAGAAAAGAACGGTCGAGCTGGGCGGAAAAGTGGATGGAGCTTTCTGTATGAAAGGTGTGCAGATTTTGCAGGATGTTCGCAATCTATAGTCTCTCCAGGTAGGGGAATCTCAAAAATCTGCTGACTCCGGGAATCTACTCTGCTGAATGACTGTGTTGCGGTCCCCCATCTACTCGGCCCTTTTCATTTACACGATCCCTAATAGCATAAATGTCCTGAGGCGCCCCGCTTGCAGGCCGGCTCATGGGGCGATAATGTCCATACCAGCTAGTAACGTTCTGCCCGTTCCGACAGAGACTTTCAATTCTTTATGCCCTTTTTGATCGAAGACCATCAATGCCACTTGGTGGCACATCATAGAATTTGGCCTTCTCTCTCCACTCCAGAAAGTCAAAGCTTCAGTTCCACGTACATACCTAACTGTGGAGTGTCATAATCTGCTCGAACAGTTAAAGGCTCGCACTTTGAGTAGACTCCGTCGAGTCGAATTCTCGCGTGAATACACCATCTGTGTCTGAAAGCATGTGCATTCAGGAGCCCGAACGCCGTTTGATTGACGAATAAAGTAATTTCAACCGGTAGCCCCAGTTCTAACGCTGAAAATCACATCTGCGTCAGACTGATATACATTCCCCAGGCCAGACCAGCCAAGCCACCGACAAGCATTCTCTGATCAAAAGGGACGACGACAAGGTTTAGGAGAGTGATTATGGGCCAGAATTTGTAGCCTGCCATAAGCATAGGGACGAAATCCTGTAGAAAGGGTATGTCAGTTCCGTGCTGGCAAGAGGAGCGTAAAAGGGACATATTCAGCTGCGACTCACATTTTGCACGGTTGTTGCAATGTGGTTGAAGCTCTCGCCCCTCAGTAGATTAATCATGACGATGAACCACAGAGTATTGAAGCCTGCACCAAGAGTTTGATCCAGTAGGAACTTGGCCGCCGTATTTGTTATTGAGAGCGCGTTCTTTCCATCCTCGACTACTGTATCGTCTTCCTTCTTTTCTGCTTTGGTTGGTCCTACTCTTTTGGGTTTGCTCGGGAACGTCTCTTCGAGCCACAGCTGCCATTTGTAGTTTGGAGGAGTCGTAATGATCGCAAGGATGATAAAATGAATGAACGCGACGGGGTCGACGGCGGACCAACCCTCGCGGTATGCGTTGAACCCTTGAGCGAGACTGTTCGAGACTGCGCTCATTACGGCTCCCTCGAGGGTTACGCGCAGGAGTTTAGAGGATGGGCCTTCGAGAGATGAGGGCCCCGGTTTCGACGGTTTAGCCATTCTTGCTGATATAGGATGGTTCTGAGGATAGTAACAAATGAATGTAGGTCGTCACGAATTCTGGTCCGGTCAATTTCTGTAAGTTTCTTCTCACTTTGCTCTACTCGTGGCAAGAAGAAGGAGTGGCTTGGGTCGTGAAGTAGCGAGGTAAGTGCGACTGCATTGTTAGCAAACAGAGAGAAAGAGGAAAGGATGGGGTCGCCTGGGTTTCTTTCATCCTGTTTGTGAGACTGGACCTCATCGCAAGATGAGACACGTGTCAGGTTGCGCCGTGTGCACACTTAAGAGCACTCAGCCGAGATGTTGTGAAGCACAGCATTGTCACCTCGTCCGCAACAAGAAGGCATAAGTCTGTTCGGGCTAATATTCGGTCAACAGTTAGGGCTCTGTTCAATAGGAAGATATCAATCCCGCCGCTGCTTCGGAGTATCATTGCTATCCCGCCCGAACAGCAACCCCGGTGTTCCGCAGAGTGGGACGAATGGTCGAACGGAGGATTCCGCCGAGGGGTGCTAGTAGCCCCGGAATTCCCCGGTGAGGAGGCACGAGATTCGACTTGAGTCGTTCTACTATCTCACCTTGTATTCAATGCTATTTGGGACAAGTACGTGATTGAGGGAGCCATGTAAGTCAAGATGAGTCTGGAAGACTCAATGCTGCGTGCTGTGTAAGGACAGGACACCCGTCATGCTTCGGTCGCGTGCCATTGCGCAAGCCAAACCCTGCCTGGCAATATGACTTCACAAGTGACGTTAACGCATGAGACGAACTCTTCCCAACCAATCTTTGTCAGTGAACAAAGTTGCTGATGCCGAGGCTCAATGATGACGGCATTGCTGGAGTGATATCCGCGAGGTCTACTCCATCCTCTCTGCCACCTACATAATCTGGGAGTGAAAGAATCAGATCAAGAGGCTGTTTAGCAAGAGATTCAAGATTGACACCGAGCACTTCTTCAACTGGACTCTTCGTCCGAGTCAACTCACAATGCCTCGAGGAGCAGAATTCGATGACGGAAAGCCTCAGTCTGACAACGCCGTTGAGGCCGGTCAAGACAAGATTCATGGAGGAGGACAGGTAGGTGGCACCCCCAATGGAGACTCGATCTTCTGGCAAGCAACTTCTACTAAGGGTGTATTGTACAGACCACCGACAACGTCGAAATCAATCATGCAAAGAAGACTGCGCCCCTCCCCGATTTGAGCGAAGTCAACGACCGCACTCTCAGCGGCGGAGCAGCGCCTGGCCATCAAGATGGCCATGGCCACGAAGCACCACGAACACAAGGAGAGAGGACTGGAATGGGATCGACGAAGGATTTCGGGAAGGCAGGTCCTCACCCAATGGACGCTGGACCGGACGAGTCGGCTATTCGTAGATAAGGAGACAAAATTTAAGAGACCTTGCCTGTCAAATAATATGTGTTAGACGAAAAGGAGCCGTGGGAATATTGGCTACCGGTCGAATCGACAGTATCGTATCCAGAGCCTGTGGTTCTCCCGGCGAGACCGAAGGAAAAGCATATGTATCAGGAATACCACAGGACATGCTCCATAAGAAAACATTATATCAATCATAGTCTATACCGTTCGAGTGCATCGCCGCCCGAAAGTCTAATTGTGGTACAAGTACTGTACACTGCAACATGGCTGTCGCTACGACGCAACCGACTCTCTGGAAACAGTCCGCTCCACGCCCTCCGTGCCATCGACAGCATCCTCCTCGTCCTTGACAACTTCCGGTGCAGTCCAACCCGTGCCAGCTTGGACGAGTAACATAAAAATAGCCAGAACCCCACCGGCCATATAGATTGTCTTCAATGCTTGCTCGTACCCAGACAAAGCGACCTCTTTATCCACACCAGCCAACTGTTGAACCAAGATGGGCGTGCCAACAAGTTGGCGGATCAATCTCTCCTTGCCCTCGAATATCCCACGATCTTGGAACCCGCGGGTCAGTGCCTTCTGCAGGGTCCGTAGGAATAGGCCGCCAGAGACACTCGAGCCGAAGGAACCGGATAAGCTTCTAAACATGGCATTCAATGGTATGACGATAATGTGCGTCGATGGCGTCGTGAGGTGTAACACGTGTGCCAGTGAGTAATTCAACAGCGACCCAACGATAAATCCGTTCACAAACAGCACAGTCAGATAGAGATAGATGTTCGAAGATGGCGTGGATATCCAAGAGACTGCGAACATGGAAAGCGCGAAAAGACCAAAGGTGGCGATGCAGGAGATGTAGAAGGACCCGGCTCGACGAATATGCAACCAGCCCGCCAGGAGACCGCCCATGCCAAAGCCCAGATTTGTCGGAATGAGGGTTAGTCCGGCCTGGCTTTGAGGCCAGCCTCTTAATGTGAGTACATAGGTGGGCGTGTAGAAAAGCACACCCCATCGAGCGGTCATGACTCCGACGGTAGCTAGGCCCGTAAGGATATTGCCCCTGGACCTTAGCACTGAGACGGGCACGATAGGGTGTGTCGCCCAGCTTGACTCGACGAGGATGAAGAGGAGGAATGACGCCAGCGACAGAACGATAGGTGTAATCTGGATCCGTGGAGAAGAGAGGCTGTAAAGTAGTAGGACGACGGCCGCAACAATGCTGAGGACGCCAAAGTAGTCGATTTGCGAGAGCTTCTTCGTCAACGCTTCGGGGGCTGTGGAGGCCAAGGCTTGCTTCGGTTTGGGAATGCTGAAGAAAGCCACGGTGACGGCGCCCAGGGCGAATGGAATCTGCAGCCAGAATATCGCGCGCCAGCCGACCAGCGGCTCCAGTGCGCCGGCAATGATCGCTCCACACGCAACGCCCGCAGTATACCCGGTATTGATGCAGCCGAAGAACAGGCCTCTCCTTCGTTGACTCGTTAATTCTGTGACAAGGAGAAATGCCACTGGCGTGACTGATGCGCTCCCAATGCCCGTGATAGCTCGCCCAGCTAGGAACCATGCCAGGGATCTTGCTCGGGAAGTCAAGAAAAGGCCGCACGTCTGAACGATAACTGAGGCGAGCAAATAGACTCGCGGCGTGAAGATGGCACACAGACGGCCTGCCACAGGCGTGATGCTGGTGATTGCGATAAGGTAGGCTGATGTAAACCAGCTCACTTCATTCGAGACCTCGAGGTCCGAAGCAATCGGTGACTGAATCGTTGTAATGAGCGAGACATTGTTCGTCAGAATAAAGATAAGAACCCAGACGGAGAGGCATATCAGTGTCCCGCGTGTAGTCGACAGCTTGTCGTCCTGCCCTTTGTCTGTGCGCGAAAAGGGTGACACATCTCGTGGCTCAGGTGTGTGCTGATTCAGTACCGTAAAAGTGTTGGGCGACGAGGACAGGAGAGGAGTCCTCTCCGAGCGTGCTCCGTCGGTTGTCATAATGGAGCTCGAAGCTTGCTGAAGGCACCGGACCGATACTACTCAAGCGGTATGCATAGCATTTCCAACGTTAGAAAGAGTAAAAAAGGGTGTCAAGCTGCTCTTCTGCTCACAGGAATAATTACGAGTCTGAGATGATTGATACGGGAATGCTGACAAAAGCACGTTGTGAGCCGACATGTCGGCTGGTTGCCATACCTGAAAGCAGCAAGTCGAGCGAGAATAGTGACGCTGGGGCCGGGACGGAGTAACTAATCCGCGGTCGTTATGTTGTTACGTACAGTTCCAAGTAAGTTTCATTAATGTACTCTGTAGTTATGCGACGGTTGGGAGCAATATTTCATATTGATTTCTGCCGAGAAAATGTTTGCGGCCAAACGGACTTGGCTGCAGTGACCGGTTCAAATCCAAATCCGAATCCAATGCAGACTCCAAAGCACCTTGCTTGGCTCACTCCGAGGGGCCGACCACCACCCCTGCTTTGACATTTTTCAGGCTTTGGCAGTTGCAGGCTTCTTGCCGTCTTTGTGATCTTTTCCAGACCTGATCTCCAGCTTCTTCGGCTTCTGTCGTGGCGGCTTTGATTCTTCTGACACGCCAGTATTGACATCGGGTTCCTTCTTGACCTCAGGCTCCTTTTTGACAGTGTTGTCGCCTGTTGCGTCTTGATTTTGCGTTGAGTCTGCACTCTTCCTGGACCTGATCTCCAGCTTCGGCGGCTTTCTGCGCGGCTTCTCGGCGCCGTTTGTCGACTGGGCGCTTTCCGATGCGGCTTCTGACGGTGCAGCCCCCCGCTCAAGCTGCGCTTTACGCTCCGCCTCCAATGCATCAACCACCCTTGCCGGATCCGCGTCTTCAAAGGGTACCTCTTCCACCTTCCCATCCTTTCCGCCACCTAGCTTCACCCATGGCCCATGGATGGCACCAACGCTGGTTCCCACGAGCATCCCCAGTCCGGCCGTCGGCACCGACAATATTGCTCCTAACAACGTCCCCACACCCGCACCAAGCCCCAGGCCACTGGCAGCCCCGATTCCACCGCCAAATCCAAACCCCTGCCACGTCCCCGATTGCATTCGTTTCGCCATCTTGCTGTGCCCGTTTGCTTCCATTTCCTTGTCAAAGGCCTCCTTCAGCAGCTTTTCCCGTTGGGTCGAGGAAGTCATCGCCATGGCCTTTTGTTTGAGACTGTTGGCTGTAGACTGAGCTTTTTGAGCTTTCTGCAACGACTCGATCGTCTTGAGCATTTCATCTCGACTCGGCATGTCTCCGTCCTTGGGAAGCTGAGGCACGTCATCGCCATCATTGCCACCGCCGCCAGCACCCAGCATCGATTTGAATGTTTCCATTGCCGCAAAAGCCAAGGGCTTAATTACATGGCCTTGAGCCGAGCGACGTCTCTATGGCCTCAGCTGTAGGCTCAAGGACCCTGCGCCTGGCTATGTGAATTCGTATCCTTAGACAAGTCAGCCCTGGTGTCTTGATGAGTAACTATCGGCCGTCGACCGATATCCTCCAATGTTCAAAAGAGCAATTGACGTTAAGTCAAGCTTGGATCGAGGCGAACTTGGTTGTTTTCCAAATTGTTGGACACGAAGCATTGACGTCAGAGGCAATCGACCTTGGTCCTGGCTGGGAGCAACCAATCAAAGCTTTGCATCTGCGGAGACCAGTCGCTCGACCTGCTGGTCACCCGTCTGCACGTATGTTCTACTTCACCTCACCTCACTCTCACTTTACTAATTTAAGAGACTGTTAAGCCAGTCCAGAACGCGATGTGGGATAGATGCTGAATACAACACAGTATTCACAGTATTCTGTACGTCTCTGTGCAAATCGGAGAGACATCATATGTGCTTGGACCTATTCGAATGAGTGACTTGATGGTCCTTCCTGATTGCGTGCTCCCTCACAGACATAGAGGTAACGTGCTCCGCCCTTAATCGGCGCACTCGGCCTTCCTGGTCTCAAAGACTTTCAGTGCCTCTTCCGCAGCTTTGACGCCGCTCAGCACCATCGCACCAAAGGTCGGACCCATGCGGTTGGCACCATCCAACTCGGACAATTCCATGCCTCCCATGATCAAGCCAGGGGAGACCTCGCGTGTGCCCTTCACGATCGCATCCTCTGCGCTATTCATATCTAAGCCGCGCATTCCTCCTAGCTTGTCAATAGCATTCATGCTGACAAGCCGCTTGGCTGAGAATGCTCCGAATGGACCGTCGTGGCCGGTGGTGCTAATAACCAACGGAGCGTTGATGGTGCTAGAAGCGATTAGACAATAGGATATTGGCATTGGGTGTCGGTTCAAACTCACTTCGGGTCCATGCAGCTATCTTTTGTTTCAATATGAGTCAGCGACGTCTCCGGCTCGGAAGTGATAACCACAAGCTTTTGGGCGAGATTGTTTTCTTGGGGGACAAAGCTAGGGGAAGGCAATGACAAGATCTGGACAGGAACAGAACTTACGGTCATCGTGGTGGAGAGTGACTAGAGTCCAGTTCGTAACAACGCCGACAACTCTGACTCCACCGTTGCGGGCGGGACGAGTGATCAAATCCTCGACGCAAGTGGCATTGAACAACTTGACGTTTGGCATAGCCAAAACCTTGCTCATCAAAGTCGACATGAAGAGAGCGGCGTGCTTGACGACAACATAGTTGCCCTCGTCCTCAAAGGGCACGCCGATGTCATTCAAGAATTCATCGGCTGGCTTGCGCAGGACCATGGCCGAGAAAAGTTGACCGCCCAGCCAGCAACCACCCCCGGGGCTTACGGAAGCCTCGACAATGGCAATCTTGAGATCCGGTCGAGCCTTTGCGAGAGTGTAAGCGGTGGACAGGCCGCAGGAACCTGCGCCGACAATGACGACGTCCGACTCGGCATATCGATCAAGGTCGGCGAAGTAGCGTCTGGTCATGGCGCGGGAGACCTGGGACTCGCGAATTGGGGCAAACTTGAAATCGCCCCATTTGTCGCCGAACCTGTCGAGCAGAGCTTTGTCCTCATTGGAAGCCTGCAAGACCACATTTTTGGCATCAAGGGCGGCGCCCTTCTTCAGCTCCTTGGTGGCAGTGAAGCCATCAAACTCATTGAAAGTGGCGATTGGTGGAGACATCTTTCAAAGCCTGCCAATTGTTAGGGGAAATCCTGGAGGAGAAGGGAAGAAGAGATCGCAAGATCCT